>CM031692.1:13628622-13783622 GCA_006182925.3 Reinhardtius hippoglossoides
CTCCATTCAGCGTTAACAGGAGGGCAAACACGCCCCTGTTTATTAGAGACTTCTTTATTTACTCCATCCCTCGCTGTTTGCTCCGAGGCTTTAAAGGTCAACCACGTCCCCCCCCCCCCCACCACCACCACCACCACCTCTCTTACATTTTCTGCCTTTTCGCCCTCGTCCCCAAACGGGACCACCAATGTTACGACCCCCAAAGTCGGCTCCTGGACGTGTTATTCATGGCTCCTGGCGTTAAACCCAGTGGGAGCTTTAAGGATTTTGAAATCTCCGCGGGGTTATAAAAGTCAGGGGGGGGGGGTTAAAGTGCAGCCAAGGTTAGAGGAGCCTCTCTTTGAAGACCAGCGAGACCATCGAGATTAGAGCTGAGCTCTTTGGGCTGAATCAGGTTCAGATTCAGGTTCGTCAGACGTGGTTGGAGTTGTTGTGGACGTTAGGGACCGAATAGAGACGCAGCTGAACTACAGGCATGTGTCCGGTTTTCAAACAGAACGGGTCCGGCTCGGTTAGTAACTCCAGTGGGCGACAGGTCCACCTACACAGAACAGTCACAAGACGTCCCTCCTCGCCTCCTCACCTCCTCGCCTCCTCACCTCCTTCTCTCTCTCTTCCTCCGTTTCCCTCACCTCCTTCCTCACTGAACATTGTGCTTCATTCTTTCATCCCTATGATTTTTTGGGGCGGAAAAAAGGAAATTCACAGGAAAAACCAGAGAGGAGCCGCTGAGGGTCAACGTGAAACGAGCTGGTGGGAAATCGGTGAAAGTTGTTGCTTCAGGTGGAAAGACACAAAAAAAACAATAACACTAGACTGAAGAAGTTATTGAAAAACAAGAAACGAAATCCAGAGCAGAAGCTGAAACATTTATTGTTTTGCATTCTTTGCAAAACAAAGAATGCGGGGGGGGGGGGGGGGGGGGGCTGTTAATCTGAGCGAACGACCCCGATCGTCAGATCGTCTGAAAACACACCGAGAACATTCGTGTGTTATTTCAGCTTCTCTCACATCGGATTCAAGTATCAACAGATATTTGTGAATACCGTCGGACCTGAGCTGTCACTCAGCAGCTTTTTATTAGGATCCTTCGAGCATCCTCCCCCCCCCCCCCATGTCTCCCTCTGCATCTCCTCTCTCCTTCTCTGAATCTGGCAGAACGGGAAAAAAAAGAGCACAAATTGTCAAATTTCCTGGACGTGGGAACGTAGTTTACGAGAATTCTTCAGTTGATTGTTTTTCCGACCGCGGCCACAACGAGCAGCGAGGAGCACGAACACCGTGTCCGACTCGCAGAACCGATCCACGACGCCAGGAGCCGTGTCTTTCTCAGGACTCCGGTTTAACGAGTTCCATATTATCTACGTGAAATCCAAATATCCAATATCCTTTGTTTGAATATTTCCAAACGCAGTATCGAGGCCATACGCTCAACCAATCACGAGTCAGTCTCACCTGTCAATCACGACATTTTAACAGCATCAAATAACTGACCTATGACCTATACTGCAGCCAACCACCAGGGGGCCGCCATGTCGTCCATCTTTAATTTACAATCAGGATCTGATTGATGACGTCATCGTGATGAGATCGTTTCTCCTGTAGACTTCAGCGAGGGGGGGGGGGGGGGGGGGAACGCCCTGTAACGAGATAACGTCGTTCTACCGAATTCTCCTCCGCTCCGACTTATCTGCTCATCTCCCATCAGCCACTGCAGCCTCGTGTTCGCCCGAGAGCGATGGCGAGGAGCGATAACACACACCTGACTGAACACACACACACACACACACAAACACACATTTAGACAAAAGCCCGGCTGCAGAAGAAGCTAAATGAGCCTCGCCGGGGCTGAGTCGACCCCAGATAGCGTGGGAGGGCGTCTGCTTCTCTCTTCTTCTCTTCCCCTACTTGTTCTCTCTCTCTCTCCCTTTCCCCCCCCCCACTCCTTTTAAAGCTCTCTCGCTCCATCCCGGGCGCCTGTTTCTGTCATCACACTCCTGAGGAGGAAGTAGGGCTTCCCCAACGACCACATGGGACAAAGTGGTATGTGAGTGTGTGAAGCTACTGTTGCTTCACGGATTTCAGAGTGCAGAGTTACCGCATTACTTTAACGCACTTGTCCCGACGCAGTTAAAAACATTTCACAGTAAAGGACAGAACATATTTGATCCTCTCCCTCGTTCCTCGGCCGGAGCGCAACCCGGGTGTGTTTACGTTTCCCTGGCAGAAACCATCTCTGACAAACAGTTTGAATCTAAACTTCCCGCAGCTGTGGAGCAACTTTATTATTTCTTATTTGACGGCTACGTTCATCATCTCGTTTTTTTTCCTCGTTTGTTTGCAAAATTCAGATTCTTCCTCAATATTTCCCTCTCCTCTCTCTCTCCATCTCTTTCTCTTCCTTTTCTCATTCGCTCTCTTTTCGCTCCACATCAGATCACAATCCTGACAACTTGTACTGTTGGTACAGCAGCGACAAATACTGTTTGTACTTTACTGTAAGCTGTGCACCGCTGTGTGTGTGTGTGGTGTGTGTGTGTGTGTGTGTGTGTGTGTGTCTCTCAGGTGGAGCCTGGTTGTTGTTAATCCCAGGTCAATGTGCCAGTTGGTATGCAGCTAAGCCTTTAGTATGCAGTCGGAGGATAATGTTCAGCAGCACCGTGCAAGGTGCATACGAGTGTGTGTGTGTGTGTGTGTGTGTGTGTGTGTGTGTGTGGTGTGTTGTGTGTGTGTTAGCTTCAGGTCCCTGTTGGAGCATTTTTCACATTACTGAGTGACACATCGTGAGCCAGCTTGTTGGAATTTATGCATTTATTTAGTATTTGTTTATTGGTGTTTTTTATATCCATCTGTCATCACGTGGTTTCTTTAGGGCACATTACATTCATTTTTTCGTTTCTGCTTCTACAGATTTGTGTTTTCTAAGCTGCTTTCTAGAACTTTCCTGCAGCTGACATGTAAAATTACTGGAACATTCCCAGCGAGCGACGTGTTGATGAGGTTAGAACATCTGAAGGATGGTGTGTGTGTGTGTGTGTGTGTGTGTGTGTGTGTGTGTGTGTGTGTGTGTGTGTGTGTGTGTGTGTGTGTGTGTATAAGAGTGAGATAGACGATTACTTGTATTTTCTTGTGTGCTTCTTGGTTTATTGTCTTTATTGTCAAATGGAGCAATTCAGAATGAAATTTGAAATATGAGGCTCGTGTCTTTGATACTTAAGTGTGTGTGTGTGTGTGTGGTGTGTGTGTGTGTGTGTGTGCGTGTGTGTGTGTGTCAACACTGAATGCATGGCATTCCTCATCTCCTCTGGACAAACAGTCCCCCACTGGTCAGAACAACGGGAAATATCAGACATCTGTCACAGAGAGAGAGAGGAGGAGGAGGAGGAGGAGGAGGAGGAGGAGGAGGAGGAGGAGAGGGTCGGAGTGATGGAGTGATGGAGAGGTGGGGGTGGGAAAAGAGAAAGGACAGGGATGAAGAAAATGTATGAGTATTAAAGGAAAGGAGACACGGAGTAGAAATGAAGAAACTACCAAAAACTTAATCAAGAGATGATAATAGGCAGATTTTGGACAGCTATAGAGCCCTGAGGACCCCTGTCGTGACTAAAACTCTTAAAACAAATATAAATGTAGAAATCTGTAGAAAACTGACAATTTTAGATTCGGCAATGATTGCTTTTGCAAAAATGGAGGATAAAACCGTCCTTTTCCTTTTCCAAGCTAACTCAACTGTTTCTGTTGCAGCATTCGAAACGCGTCTCTTCTCATTAGACGGTTTGTGTCGGTGAGAACACGGAGGAGAAATGCAGGAGCCTGCTGTGACCTGCCCCCCCGACAACATCAGATCACACGCCGAGCGGCAGCAGCAGCAGCATGAGGGAGCACGTTCGGCCTTCAGATCCGAATCAGGCTGCGGCAGCGAGAATCAATAAAAGAAAAGCCACACAGTCGGCATGTGAACTGAAATGTAACTGAAACAGACTGAAGCAGCAGAATGTGAGAGATGTCATGAACTGAGCTCGTCAGGAATCTGTTTGACTGGTGGAAACAGTTCAGACACAAATAAAAAACATACCTGTTGTATGATACAGTGACATTATATTTATAGTTTTAACATTAAAAAGCTTTAAGTTCATTCTGAGCAAAACCCTGCAGACTTTACCTCCTCGTCACCGCCCCCGTGTGGTGAAGACGTGGAACTGGGCAGGTACAAGCCTGGTCTGTGCATTGTGGCCAAAAGTATGTGGACAGGCCTGTTGACAGTTTAAAATTATAATTTATCAGACAGATATTAAAGCAGCATGATGATAAAACCAGTTTACAGTGAAGTGAATTCACTTTATGTTTAATTTAAGAATAATATTAATGGTAAAATAATGTTTTATCGTCTTGTGAGGCACTTTTTGTGTATTTTATCTAGAAATATGCACAATATCATGAATATGCTTGAATTCTTCATCCATCCATCTATCAAATCTATCTATTGTATCTATATACACCGTATCGTACCTATTGACAGTATTAATATCCATCTATCTACACACAGTGTCTATATGTATATATTTATGTATCCAGATCAACTCGCCCTCTTTCCTCATGAGAAAGTTCCAGATCTAAACCGACCACATCAGCTCGTCTCCTCTCGGCTGCTGCACTGAAACGCGTCAAACAAACTAAAGGAGCTGGAACCACTGTTTCCGTTTCATGAAGTTACAGTTTATGACTTTATGAGGAACTTTCCCTCCATCTTTCTTTCTTTGTCACCTCCTCCCTCCCTCCCTCCTTCCTCCTCCCTCCTCCTCTCCTCCTCTCCTCCCTCTCCTCCCTCTCCTCAGTCTGTGTCCCCAGGCCACACATATCCAGGTATTCAGCCGCCTGCTGCCGCTCCCCTCTCTAATTTCTCGTTGCCTGTAGCCACGCGGCTCGGTGCCAGGCGGTGATGTACCGGGTGTTGCTGCAGAGAGAGAAGGAGCAGCAGGACGTGTCTGAACCTGTGCGAGGCCGGGCCGGGCCGGGCCGGGCGGGGCCAGGTTGGGCTAAAAGGGTGGGGAAGGAATTCAACTCCACCCCCTCCTGCGCACAACATCCACATCTGGTGGAACAGTGCTGATATCTATGAGAAGTTTTACAAAGTTTCATATAAACAAGTGCTTTGCAGAATAAAAACAATTTGTCGGTTCACAGAGCGACACAGGAAGTAAAATGACATAATAAAAGATAAAAGTGTCTGTTCCCCCACACACAGACACACACAGACACACACAGACACACACACAGACACAGACACAGACACACACAGACGTGTTTACCTCTCCCTCTCAGGGCCTGTGTAGATAACGTCCCATCTGGACGACCGAGCTGTCGGAGTTCCCAGACCTCCCTAAACGTGTGAGAGACAACAAAGTTAAACTGGAGGCATCAGGACGTTTTCCTTGAGAAATTTGCGGTGACATTTTGAGCCAAATAAATAGATTGCATGTTTTTTTCCCCCCGGAGTGAATGCAATAATGATGATATAATCTGACCCAGTTTGGGAGGCGAGGCGGCGCCCGGCTTCCCGGTGCCTCAGAATCCTGAAGTGATCTCCCTGCAGGTATCTCTCAGTGGGAGGTCACAGAGGTCAACACTCATTAGACTGAAAGAGAAGAACGAGAGAGAGAGAGAGAGAGAGAAGTCCCGGGAATACGAGTGGACTTCCTGGAGGACAGTTTACGCTGTGGCACGATCACGCCAAGTGTGTGTGTGTGTGTGTGTGAGAGACTTGGGGTTCACCAGTCAGGGCGGGTTGTTGGGGGGGGGGGGTCTTCCTCTTCCAAAGAGCCAGTGAGTCAAAACACACACTGTCGGAGTGAAAATATTGTGTTTGCCGGTGGCTCCCGGGGGCGACAGCGCCTTGAAGTAGCCAAAGTCCAGCAGCGATGAAAGGGATCAGCAGTTTGACGCAGCGGCTCGGAGCCCGGAGCGCCGCTCTCCAGAACAGGATCAACACACACTCCAGACACACACATAACACATGGTGTAACGCACACACACGCGCACACACACACACAGAAACCGAGCCCTAAAGCGACAACATCCCCATCAAATGTATTTTTTTTATATTTTGAGGGTCATTTTGTAAAAAGAGCCGATTGGAATCAAATCATAATAAATATCAAGTTGTTCAGGATCATTTACATGAATCAAACAAGCCTATGAATTAATATCTCATCAGGTAGAGATACACAACGATCAGCTGCTGGTTTAAAGGACAAACAAATGAGGATAATGCAACAATACAAACACAACTTTATGTTCACTCTGGATATCGACACGTGGTTTTACATTAGAATGTGTGTGTGTGTGTGTCTGTGTGTGTGTCTGTGTGTGTGTTGACTGTAGCTTCAGTTTGCGGTCGCCGACTGCTGAGCTGCGATCAGCGTTGGAAAACAGAAGTTATTAGTTGCGGTGCTGTGGTCAAATCGGGGGGGGGGGTTTCACAAGTGTGTGTGTGTGTGTGTGTGTCAATGATGTGTAAATAAGGGAAGTAAAGTTTGTTAGTTTGTGTGTACTGACTATAAGAACCTTTGTGTATATAATGTATATACGTGTCTTTCCGTGATGCTTGAATCTGTGTGTGTGTGTTCGTGTGTGTTCATGAGTGTGTGTGTGTGTGTGTGTGTGCGTGATCCAGGGCAGGGCAGTGTGTGTGTGTGTGTGTAGGTGTCTAATCATCAGTCTGTGATGAGCAGGGGAATTCCAGTCTCGCCAGTCTAATCCCCGGGTGCATGCCTTCCGCTCGCTCCCCCTCCTCACCTCACCTCACCCATCCTCACCTGGCTCGCTCCTCCGTCCCTCCGGGGGCACTGTGCGACTTCCAGCAAACACCGCCATCGCCCCCTGGTGGCCGGCTACAGTATAGGTCATAAACCCCCGCCTCCTCCATGTTAGTGGACGAAGCAGAAAAGTGAAAGTACGCGTTAACTAACTCACACTGACGTTTGTTCAAGCGTTTCGTGTTTCTGATCAGTTTGGTTTTAGTTAGTTACGCGATGTTTATTAAAAACAAGGTGAAACATCTGGATTGACAGCTGACTCGTGATTGGTCGAGGGGGTAATAGTGTAGGAGGAAGTGGAGACACGTCAGCCATGTTTATTTACCGCCATCGGGTTAGATTAATACAAGAGGTGATGGGTTCGATTCTCTGTATCAGTCCAGGTATCAGAACACCTCCTACTCTAAAAACTATGTATGTGTCTCGTACGGAGCTCCAGCGGTCGAGCCCGGGCTCGTCGGCTCAGGCTGACGGGCGTTAGAGAGCGAGCGAGGGCGGCTGCACCTCCACCTCGGGGCCGGATCCCTCTGGGTGATGGCAAAGAGAAAGTGGGACTTTACAGTGGAGAGAGAGAGAGAGTGAGAGAGTGAGAGAGCAACGATAGAGGGAGTTGAAAGAGGACCATACAGACACGGGGAGCAAATATCTGCAGCTCACTGACCTTTCTAAGTGGATTACATGCCCCGTCAGTGCTGCGGGGGTAAGGAGAGGGTAGAGAGAGGGAGAGAGAGAGAGAGAGAGAGAGAGAGAGAGAGAGAGAGAGAGAGAGAGAGCACAGAGAGAGAGAGAGACACGGCCTTAACGCTGTATTTAGGCAGATCTTTCCAACCGCGCTCCAACAGATTTGCGGTTAAGTCAAATTCCACAGTGCGACTCCTCCTCCACCTGCAGCTACGAGCGGAGATGTGCTCGTCTCGCGTGTTTTAAGGCGTCAAGGTCAACTTTAAAACCAACAGTGAGTGAAACCACTGCAACACTTTGGATGTGAAACGCACTCGTCTGTGTTCTCATGCATCTTCTCCTCGTGCAGCGGTTATCAGCTCGCGTCCCCGGTGTCATGAAGAAGTCACAGAATACGTTATTCAAGGTTTCTCTGCATCTTTAGGGAACAAGCCTTTAGCTCATATAGATCGTTTATGATCATATAGTAGGAATGACGTCATTGTGATGTCACAACATGACATAATTTATCGTGGTAATGCGCAAACAAATAAGATCAGAGACACAACGAGCTCCGTCGTGCTTCTCTGGATGAATGTGTGTGTGTGTGTGTGTGTGTGTGTGTGTGTGTGTGTGTGTGAGGAAAACAGATGGATGAAGAGTTAAGTGACGGAGAGAGGATGGAGGAGAAGAAGAAGAGTGAGAGCTGCAGGCCTGGGCGTGGGAGAGCAGACCGCATTGAGCTGAACCAGACCAGAGACTAATCTAGAGATCCAGGGCTTGTAACAACACCTCCAGAAAACACACACACACACACACACAGACACACAACCTTGTATTCAGGCATGTGTGTGCGTGTGTTTTTATTGTGTGTGCGTCTGTGGATAACCCCTCAAACCTCTGGTCCAGTTTGCGTTGGCGTGTTTTGTGTTTACGGCTCAGAATCAGACATTCCGTGCATCTTTGAAAACAAAACTCCTCCTGATGTCCTTCCCTGACACGGGAATCAAACTCGCAAACCCTGGCTCTGAATAGCACCTTCGACCTCTATTATGTTTTGATGTCGCTTTAATGCTTTTGGTTTAGTTTTGTTCATTCCCACATATTAAATAAGTTTATTTGCCTGCCCATAAAAACCTCAGAAACTTGGTAGTAACTTAAAGATAGTTTAACATCATACTTTGGCAGCAATCTATCCCATAATAACCCATAAAGTCCTCCACAAATCTACAACAAGTGAAGACGTAGCTTTATGGATCGATATTTGCCAGTTGCGGGTTTGAAGATGTGAGAATCTGCTGCTCATCCTAAACCCAACGTGTCCATAAAAGAACCATAACAGTGATAATGGAACCACGGACACAAACTGTGGGTTTCTGCAGACACAGAGAAATGCTGACCCCTCCGTCCTCTTCTCTCTCTCTCTCTTTCTATCTCAGTCTCTCTTCTTGCTCTCTACTTCTCTCGTTTCTCTCTCTCTCTCTCTCTCATCTCTCTCATCTCTCTCATCTCTCTTCTCCTTCTCTCGTCCTCTCCGTCCTCTCTCTCTTCTCTCTCTCTCTCCCCTCTCTCTCTCCCTCTCTCCCTCTCTCTCTCTCTCTCCATCTTTCTCACAACCCGGCTGCCTGGCATGCGTGCAATCGATGCCCGTCTGGCATTCACTGTGTCAACAGGCATGGGAAAAGTTAATCAACAGTTTGGCACTCCATCCCTCCATCCCTCATCCTCCATCCCTCCATTCCATCCCTCCATCCCCCCCTCCATCCCTCCATCCTCCATCCTCCATCCCTCCATCCCTCCCGTCTTCCCTTCAACCAGCTCCTCCCTGGTTCTCTCCCTCTCTTTCCATTGGTTTATAGTTTATCTCCACGGTTTGTTTGCGGTTGGCTCCTGACCTTGCACCTGTGTTTTCCTCATCAACCAAACTTTCGGGGGGGGGGAATCCACAGACTTCTGATTTACTGTGGGAAGAAACTACGCCTGTAGCACGCCGCGGTGCGTGTTATTATCCTGGAGCACCCCCTAGTGGTGTGAGCTGTGGCTGCACCTGTTTGTCTCACCTGTTTAAAAAGTTGATATATATTCAAAGCCACAGAAGTTTTTCCTCGTTTAATTTAAAGCCAGTTGAATATAAATATCTTAAATCCGTCTGTGTCTTGTTTCTCCGCAGGCTTGCCATGGATGTGTTGGATCCAAATGTGACTGCAGTGGAGTGAAAGGAGGCAAAGTACGCACAATGACACACAACACCACACAACGTGGACAAAAGCAAATTCTCGTGAAATATGACATGAAACTGCACAAACAACGCTCACGTGTTAGATTGTGTGTTTCTGCTTAAAGAGGCTAAATATGGATGTTAAGATAAAGTGTTAATACAGTGTTTGTTTCCGTCATGTATTTTCTTTGTGTGTTTAATGTACGAATGTGAGTCTGAACAAAACACGTTTGTGTAAATATAAGAATCCATCGCAGTGACGTTTTCTGTGTCCTGGTGTGTCAGGGTGAACGGGGTTTCCCAGGTCTCACCGGACAGCCAGGGGTCCCAGGGTTCCCCGGACCGAGGGGCCGATCGGAGGCAGAGGAGAGACGGTGGGTTCAGGGGCGACGGGGGGGGGGGGGGATTGTATAATAATAATAATTCATAAACCTTTAATTTGATGCCTGGATTTCAGTAAAACATTTTATTTTGCCTGGTAACTCACTTAAAAACATGTTTTATGTTATAAATATATATATTTTTAAAACCCTGATGCCTCTTACTGTTTGGTTGAAGAATCATTATTGTGTGTGTGTGTGTGTGTGTGTGTGTGTGTGTGTGTGTGTGTGTGTGTGTGTGTGTGTGTGTGTGTGTGTGTGTGTGTGTGTGTTTTCCTCAGGGCAACAACGGGCCTCAAGGACCAGGAGGTCCAAAAGGAATCAGAGTAAGAAAATCACATTAAACCCTTTTCATCTTTTAATAGTCTCTTAATCTCTTAATCTGTCGAAGTTACGCTTCGGTTCAAATCCTGAATTTTCCTGAAGATGAAAAGTTCTCAGCACTGACCGACTGAGCCTGGGTTGTAATGTCCTCACCTGGCCAGCAGATGTCCCCATTTCTCTACATCTCAAATAGTCTGTGATCATAAGAGAAACTGAAAACTTTTAAAGGTTTGAAACTTAAACGTTTCCTTCTCGTCAGTTTCAGAATGATTTTCTTTCTCATTCTCTTTTAAACCATTTTCAAACTTTCTCTGCATTTCTCTCTATTTATAATTTTACAATTTATTTTCATCATTTTCTCATCAATAACGTTTTATTCAACTTTTATTATTTCTGAAAAGATTTTCTGTATTCTCTGTTTATTTAATATATTTTATAATCTTTCATTTTAAGCCTGTTTAGCACTTTGGTCGACAGTGTGTGATTTAAACTTAAAAAAATAAACTTATATTTCTGCCCTAATATTTCTAATGTTTATCTTCAACCTGCTTTGAATTGTTTCCTATTCTTTTCCGTTAAGTCTTCATTGTCCTGTAACTGCGTCTTGAAAGATGCTTAATAATTAAAGTTATTATTATTATTATTCAGACGACTGATTGTGTTATCTTCTCTTGAACAGGGGCCTCCAGGATTACCGGATTCCCAGGAACACCAGGTCTTCCGGTGAGTTTCCCGTCGTCTAAACTTCATCTGAATGATTTCCTCACTCTGATAAAAAAGCGAAGATGTGTGAACTTGACGTTTGCTTTGTGCTCGTCAGGGTCTGCCGGGTCAGGACGGACCTCCGGGCCCGAGAGGCATCGCAGGATGCAACGGAACAAAGGTAGTTTCAGTAACTTCAAGTTCTGACAGTATTTCCACAGATAAATCAGATTAAAATGCTGCAACGTGAATTCTCTTCGCTCCAAATCTGATTCCTTTGAAGAACCATCTTTCCTTTCAAGCTATTTCTTCCAGATTTGAACAGTTTGCATGTTGGGAAATCCTCAGTGAGTTTTTAAAGTCGTGCATCCACTTCCTCTTCCTGTGCTCCGCAGGGTGACCGAGGTTTCCCAGGAAACTCAGGGATCCCAGGACAGCAGGGTCTGTCGGTGAGTCACTGTCCCGGGTTCTAACAAAAATCAGCGACGTCTTTGGTTTCGATCTTTTCTCTGAAGCTTCTCCTCTTCTTCTTCTTTCTTCTTCTCTCCGTCACAGGGACCACCAGGTCTGCCGGGGTCAAAGGTCAGTTTCCCCACACATTTTTTATTAGAAATTATATAAATGTGATATGGAGCCTTAGAAATACTTTATTTTCTGATTAGAAATCGTCTGAATAAAAAATGTCTCCTTCACTGCAAATTAAAGATCTGATGTGAAGATGTTTCTGGTGTGTAAAGTTTGAGTCTTGGTCCACAGGGAGATCCAGGAGACGTGATCTCCACCAATCGGTTTGGAGATCCAGGAGGATCGGGTTTACCGGGTTTACCGGGAGTTCCTGTAAGTCGTCTACACTCCTGTAACTTTAGCTCTTTAAAGGTGTATAACGTTTACGGTGTTGTGTATGTGGTCATGTGACAGGGCTCGCCGGGGTCCTCTGGTTCTCCAGGTCCACTCGGGCCCCCAGGACCCAGAGGTTATGAGGTAAAATCTTCTTCAGCTCAGTTTCACTCACAGCGTTTTACTTGAAGATGGTGAAGTAAATGGTTTCTGGTGTTTTTCAGGGTCGTTCAGGTCCTCCCGGTCCTCCAGGACCCAAGGTCAGATGATTTATTCTTCTTCATCTTTTTCTCACCCCACCGATCATAAAAAAAAAAACTTTCCACCAAGACGTGTCTCTGCTTTTTCTTTGCAGGGAAACATGGGTTTGAACTTCCAAGGCCCCAAAGGAGAGAAGGTAAAGTCTGACCGTCGTTATTTAACTTCTTAAGTTCTTCTCAGTCTCGTGTTCCTGAATCTGATTTCGTGGGTTTGTGTGTGTGAACGCAGGGAGAACTAGGTTTGCCAGGACCCGCTGGTCCTCCAGGACAGGTGGGAGAACAGAAGAGGCCCCAGGAGACGGAGATCCAGAGAGGAGACAAGGTGACGCCACCGACCCGAACCTGACCGCGTCGGTTCATCAGGTCCTTCAGGGATAATCTCCATGTTCCTTTAGATCAGGACTTTAACTACAAGGCAACTAAACTAACATTTAAACCATTAACCAGAACCAACCTAAAGTAAAACATGAACAAATGAACAAAGGACCCTTCAGATACTTTAAGGGGTTTTATCCACAAGTGACTCAATAACAGCTTGGGAGGAAAAGGCTGCAACTCTCACATTGGCCACTAGATGTCAGCAGAACATAAATGTTTCCCATCTCTGCATCTTTACACCAAGTTTTAGACTAAACACAAACTTTGTCAGTTTATTTTTTACTTTATTTGGCACTTTTCTTTTCAAACGAAATTAGTATTTAGTAGTTAGACAATATTTAGTTAAAATGTCATTTAAGTTCAACAGATTTGACAGAAACGTGTGACCACGTCCGTGAAAGGAAACTTTGAATTCACCGTTTTGTTTGGGGCGTTTTCTCTCCAGGGCGACCCGGGAATCCCCGGCTTTCAAGGCGATCGAGGTTATACAGGTCCTCCCGTGAGTATCTGTGACAAAAAAAGGAAAAAAAGGAATAAGAAAATGTATTTATTGATGATCGGTCCACATTGAATCAGCGACTGACTCGTGTGTTGTGATGTCAGGGCCCCTCCGGTGGACAGAAGGGAGGAAAGGGCGAATCGGGAGAGGCAGGAAAACGAGTGAGTACAGATACACACACATGTTTACAGATGTGTTAAACTTACCATGAGCCTGGAAGCCCCAACAAACTACGGGATTTCAACAAAATACATCTAGAAATGCTTGTTTTGACTTCCCCGCGATCACGACCATTTTGAATATTTTCATTTTGTCTCCTTCACTGTCATTTCCACCTGAAGACAAACCATGAATCATCATTTTGGTCTCTCAACAGGGTAAACCAGGCAAAGATGGCGACCCCGGTCCTAATGGATATCCTGTGAGTTTCATTTTCTGTTTTTTAAATATTTAAAGTTGAGTAAATCACGTCAGTTGTTCACATGTCCACAACTTTCTATTATTTATTTCCCCCCCTCAGGGAGGCAAAGGAGACTCAGGCCTGCCAGGTCCTCCAGGCAGGGACGGAGAGAGAGTACGCTTTTATCTATCTATTATCTATTTTATCTTTTATAGACACGTTTGAAATGAATTGATTTCATTATTGTCGTGTAAATAACATCTCGATGTTCCTCGTCAGGGTCTGAAAGGAGACCGTGGATTCACAGGCCCACCTGGACAGGTGTGTATTGGTCTTTCAAAGCTTTTCATCTAAAAACTCTTGAGCAAGGCAGTTTCATTATAAGAGCACAAGCAGCTCCACAAATACGTGCAGCCAGAAATAAAAAGTCAATACTCCCTGATATCAATGACACCTTAGTGCACTACACTCTTTTCACCGCTTGGTGGTGACATTTCTCTCTGTTTGGTTTAAAGTACAAATATTTAAAGGCCTTTTGACAACAAGTATTTGCTCTGGTATTCATATGTTTATATATTAAGTAAAAGTCTTAAATATTTGGCTGAAACGAAAACAATATCATGTATTTGGATTTTTAAAAAATGTTGTTTTAATATGTAGACACACAGTGACGTCTTACTGCACTACATCTTATGACCACTAGATGGTGCCATTTCTCTCTGTCTCATTTAGATTTTATGAGATTTTTCAAGATAGATTAAAGTTCTTAATATTATCAATATCCGAATACAAATATTCATAGTTATAACAACCTATGTTTTAATGAGAATTAATATAATTTTGTTTTGTAAATATTGTTTTTTTTTCTGTACTAAAAGGTGCTTGGCGGGCAGATAGGAGGGGGGGTGGGTCCGAAAGGTGAGTCCGGTTACCCCGGATCCCCCGGACTCAAAGGAGATCGAGGACCAGCAGGTAAAACACAAAATAAATTTGATCATATCAGCTCCAACTGTCAGAAATATTTTGTTTTCATTTTGAATACATCTTTACAACTAAATATTAATATTTAAGTAGTGAAATGAATTGATAATATAAATAATAGAAGGTTAAACATTGTCCTCCCGTCCACTTTAAGGTTTAACAGGACCGCCTGGATCACCAGGACGTCCAGCCATCGGCGGCAGCGGTCAACCTGGACCTCCAGGTTTCCCCGGAGAGAGAGGTCAGAAGGGAGACGGCGGCGCTCCAGGGGTCTCTATACCAGGATCCCCAGGACGAACGGGATCTCCTGGTCTCCCGGGACCAGAGGGGCCTGCTGGACCTCCAGGCTTTTCCAGCGGTGGAACAAACTGCATCACCGGAGAACCCGGGCGTCACGGTGTGCAGGGAGAGCGAGGTTACCCCGGAGAGTCGGGTCAGAAAGGTGAGACCCTGCTGCTGTTTAAAAACATGGCAGATTAGATAGTGTTGTGCAACGTGGTCCAACCTGACGCTCTGATGCTGTTTCAGGTGATAAGGGCGAAACCTGCGTGCACTGCCGCAGTGACACCAACACGCTCCCAGGAGTCACAGGACCTCCTGGACCACCTGGATTCCCAGGTAAGACCCCAAAACCCCGTTCCTACACAGAACATTAACAGTTCTGTGTAGGAATGTATTAACTGTTAATACTGTTTTAACTGTTCTTTCACATAACTAAGGAGAAGTGTGTCAAATTATTCCAAGAGACACATGAGGGGGTCCCCAGAATATTGTGTACGTCCACGACTGAGAGAAAATTGAGAACTTTACAACCACTTTGACTCAAGTGCTCAAATACTTGGTTCGTTTGTGTAGAAACACACAAACACACGAGGATGTAACACAAATTAGTAGAAATTAAAGATTCAGTTTGATGATTTAATACAAACAAAACTTACAGAAGCAGAAGGAGAGAATTCTTCGAGTGAAGGAGAAACACGAGGAACCAGAGGAAACCTGATGTTGTGGAAACTGAGGAAATCAAACGTTTTAACAGTGATTCACTCATGAGCTGCAGGTGGAACGACAGGAAGTCAAACCTCCACAGACAACACAAGCAAAGTCATTTCAAAATAAAAACAGGAAGCAAGACAGAGAGGCTGGCCAAGTTTAGTTTAGTCTAACTAGTACTAGATACTCTATGTCACAATTTATACAAAATCTCTGTTATTTAAAGATGAATGTTTTGTCCTGGATGCTCGTTGTTTATTTTTCTGTAATCTTGTCGTCACGATATAAATGAAGACTAACTCTCTGCTCCTTTTCTTCAGGAACTCCTGGCAGCCTGGGATTGAAAGGAGACAGAGGATATCCGGGGGGTCCTGGAAATGTCGGCACCCCCGTGAGTGCTCTGCTCTGTGTCTTGCCATTAGTCAAAGTTTTAATCTTACGCCAGAAGTCAAAAGGTCAAATCCAAGATACCAACAACCAATGGAATTATTTTCTCATCCTTTGGTTTCCAGGGTAGCCCCGGCCCTATAGGTTCCCCAGGGTTCCCCGGAGAGAAGGGTGACCCAGGTGATGCCATCGCAGTCACTGGTGCGCGGGGAGATAAGGGGGACTCTGGCTTCCCCGGAACCCCCGGTCTGCCCGGCCTGGACGGTCGACCTGGTCGTGATGGACAACCTGGATCCCCGGGGCCCAAAGGATCTTCTGTAGGTGCCGTTTTCTTTCCAATATTTAGATGCATTGATCAGTGTGTGGTTCATTTCATAACTAATATGTGCGTGTGACTTTGTTTTGTAGGGCTCACTGCAGGTAAAAGGAGAACGAGGACTCCCTGGTGAGTCAGGTTCTCCTGGTAATCCAGGGGACAGGGGTTCGCCAGGTCCCTCCGGCTATGGACCTCAAGGGCCTTCCGGAGAAAAGGGTAACCAGGGCGTCTCGGGAAGACCTGGAGGTCCTGGTTCTGCTGGTAAGAGGATCACTTCAGATTTATCCAGTGATGGTCCAAATAAGAAACTGATTTCCTGCTTCCCTTCATACTGGGGATCAGGGGCAGTGCCTTGCTCAAAGACATTTCAGTGAGGATGGCAGTTGCTCACTTGGGGATTTAACCAGAGTTGCCTATATTGTGATACTTACTTGTTCCTTCAAAGTAAATATTGGCCTGAATTAATGAAGTCCCATTTGAAGAACGGGTCCATCCAATGAACCCAAATCCATTCTCTGACCTTCGACCTCTGCTTTCTCACCATGCAGGTGCTAAAGGTGAACCCAGCCAGACGGTGGGAGAGAAAGGTACACCAGGAGCCAGTGGACGGGATGGACAGCCTGGATCTGCCGGTCTACCAGGTACAGAGTCAGGACTTATCAAGCATTTCACATGCAGTTCTCACATGTGTTCGTTGTCTTATGGGCTTTGCTTTTGTGATTTTCTGTTCTCAGGTGACCCAGGTCAGTCCGGACAGCCTGGTTACCCTGGTTTACAGGGAGGGAAGGGTGAACCTGGCTTCCCTGGCATCGGACTCCCTGGATCCCCAGGATCTAAAGGTAAAGACTCCTTCATCCTCCTGCTCTGTCAATCCACCTCTTCTTCCTTCCCATTTTGCCTCCATGCAACCTTTCCCTCCTCCCTCATCCACCCTCGTTTCCTTTCTCCTACAGGATTCCCAGGTATCCCCGGGCAGTCAGGATCTCCTGGAGGACCAGGCAGACCCGGAGTAGATGGATTCCCCGGCCAGCCTGGAATTCCTGGATCCAAGGTAAGTGCAAATGGACGAAAGGTTAAAGAAAAACATGAATACAAATGGGAAATTCATTAAGCAAACTTGAAATGGTTGATAAGAATATAACTAAACAAAATAAAAATAAAATCTTGGAGAAACTGAACTGAAACTAGGATTATATTCTCTATAAGAGACCATCTAAATGTTATCTTTGTGTATGTAACAGGGCGACCCTGGCTTCGGACTTCCCGGCCCACCTGGTTTACCTGGAGTACCCGGATCTAAAGGTTACTTTGGACCAAAGGGAGATCCTGGTTTCCCCGGTGGCCCTGGTTCACCAGGAAGATCTGGATTTGATGGCGGCCCAGGATCCAAAGGTATTCTATAGTTCTGTTATTCATGTGATGGTTCTGAACTGGTGCGTTAATGTTTTATATCAGCACAACTAAGCTGAATCCTCTTCTTCCTTTCCAGGCGAGCCCGGTTCATCTGGTATCCCTGGAGCTCGTGGCCCCCCTGGACTCCCGTCCAGTGGCTCATTTGGGCTCCCAGGCGCCCCTGGACCTCAGGGCCCAATGGGACCACCAGGTTAGAGGCTTCAGATTGAATGACTGTAGCTCGCTGTTACATTGGAAAATATATAGTGTTTTACAAAATACAATGACATGACTACAGATTGGAATGTTTTTCATTTGTATTGTATTTTACAATTTTGTATTAGATTTACAATCACAGCCACCACTCTGGGTGTGTTGGTGCTGGAGGTGCGGGTACAGATACTGATCTGGGGCTCCTGGCTCCGGGAATAAAACCTCCACACGGAAAACATTCCCATATCCAGGGACTGAAATCTCTCTGTCACTGTTACAGGATTCCCTGGATCCAACGGAGGGAAAGGTGACCCCGGCCCTCCAGGTCTCGACATCCCAGGTTTGCCAGGAGACAGAGGAAGTTCCGGTTTCCCAGGTTCTGCAGGACCAGCCGGAACCCCAGGACCTCCTGGAGGGCCTGGACGAGATGGCGTGCCTGGATTGCCAGGTGAAATTTATCTTCATATCAAATAAATCATGATCAATCAGAATAAGTGGGGCTGATCAAAGCCCTGTGGTTGCTTAATTTTTTTGTCTCAAGCTGACTGACGAATAAACAGCCATTTACTTTCCTTGCTAACTTTCTATTTATCAGTTCTTTGTGTTAACGCTCCTCTCTGATTGGCTGCAGGTACGAAAGGTGACATGGGTTCCATGGGAACCCCAGGACCCTCCGGAGGACCAGGAGGCCCAGGAGGACCTGGTGCTACTGGATTTAAAGGTATTAAGCGATCACAGAGTTTATAAAGGATTTTATACATTATATAACTTTAACTGAATATGTCATTCTGAACACTGGTTTATAGTCTCTAAGCCATGAGGTAGAATATGAAAAGCATATTAAAGATTTAGTGACAGTTAAATTAAAGCAGCGACATTAAACTGTTCTTTCCGTAGGTGAACCTGGGTTCTCAGGTAGAGATGGTGGTCCTGGTGGTTCTGGCACTAAAGGAGATAGGGGTGACCCCGGTGTCCCAGGACCCCCGGGTCCCACTCAATTAGGAGAAGCACATAAGGGAGCCAAAGGAGAGCCAGGAGCTTCAGGTAGGGCTGGAAACACCTTCACTGCCTCTTTAGTCATTAAATCTTATGTCATGACTGAAAATCCAATATAACACCATATAAAATTAGATACACATGTTAAATCAATTTCTAGTCACTGTATTATTATATGTTTGTTTTGCGTTCCACAGGTGGATCAGGTTATCCAGGTCAGAAAGGAATCAGTGGTCTCCCGGGAGACCCAGGAACTTCAGGATCAGATGGTCGCCCTGGACTCTCCGGACCACCAGGTATAGTTTGGACTTCCAACACATACACACAAAGACACATATACTCACACATACTCATGCAAATCGGTCTCTTACGTGCCACTTCCATTGTGTGCAGGTCCCAAGGGAGATCCTGGAATCTCAGGAGGCCCGGGAGGACCTGGAGGTTCAGGAGCGAAGGGCGGCATGGGAGAAATGGGATTTCCTGGTGTGTTTAAATGTCTCGTAGCTCTTTGTCAAGTCTTTGTTTTGCAAAAAGTTTTTCCTAAATCTGAATTAAATGTTGAAATACTTAAAGAACAATGTCATAATGCTGTTGTTGCACTGTGATCATCAGGACCAGGAGGACAGAAGGGTCTACCTGGTCAGCCAGGTCGGTCAGGAACCCCGGGACAGCCCGGAGGACCTGGTTTCCCCGGAGGCAAAGGTGACCCAGGTACTGCCGGAGTTGGACCACCTGGACCAAGTGGATTCAAGGTACAAAACTCAGCTAATGAAAGTTTTCTAATACAGAAAAACATTGCAGTGCAGAAGTGCAGATTCAAGCTTTGCTTCTTTTATGTTTCTCGTAGGGTGAGCCAGGTCAGCCCGGGTTCCCAGGAAGTTCAGGACTCAAAGGAACTCCAGGAACATCCGGTCTCCCAGGTTTACCTGGAGGTCCAGGTTCCAAAGGTGATCCCGGCCTCCCAGGATTCCAAGGTAGGTTTAAAGAGAAGTTGACGTACATGGAAGAAAGAGGCTTCAAACTACTTCCACCAACAATTAATGAAGGAAGTAGACTTTGAGGGCTTGGAGCCATGTTCGGAGCCATCTTGCAAGTTATGGAGAATGTTCTTACTCTGACAACAGTGACTCATGCGATGTCCACTTTTCCTGTCAGGTTCTCCTGGTATCCAAGGTCCTAAGGGTCTTGACGGTGGTCCTGGCTCCCCAGGTCTCAACTGGAGCACCAGGTAGACCAGGAGAGTCTGGCCGATCTGGAGGGCCAGGTTTTTCCAGGAGATAAGGGTCAGGCAGGTCGTGATGGAATCCCAGGACCGGCTGGAGTCAAAGGAGAGCCCGGTAAGTCACCCGCCATCTTGTTCGGAATAAAATTAATTTAATGTTTTATACTTTCGATTTGATTCATTTCACCTCTGATGGTTTTCTTCTGCAGGACTTCCTGGTTTCGGTGGCCCCGGTACCTCTGGGCTTCCAGGGTTTCCAGGTGAGTTCCCACCCACTATATGTACATTTTTACAATCATTGTCCGTGCACTGATATACAGTAACCATCTCTACCCTCACGATATGTTCAGGGTCAAAGGGAGACCCAGGTCTTCCCGGCCCCACTGGCAGCTCCGGTTTCCCCGGCTCTAAAGGAGATGCTGGCTTCCCTGGTTCCCCTGGTCCTTCAGGAAACAGCGGCCCTCCTGGCCCTCCTGGAGTGGCTGGGCCGGGCCCCAAAGGACTCCATGGTCCCCCTGGACCACCAGGACGAGCAGGTAAAGCCCACGGATGCATGTCGTCACGTGTACTGCCGGAGGTTGCTGCCTGGTTTTGTGATAGGCTCGATCTGATCTGTTCGGCAGAGTAATGGTTTGATTTCCATTTTCCACAACATATAAAACCACCGGACGGTTGTATTCTTAATTTATAGGATAAACATTATTGATATTGTGAAAACCAGGCAGCAAAATGGCAGAAACTGCACTTTTAAACGTGAATGCTTTCATCTCTGCGCCAGCTGTTGATTTGCATGTGACGCCGTTGCACCAATCGCTGTAAGAGCTGGTCACTGTCGAGAACACTGAGCACCCATGATAAACGTTTGTGTCGCACCTTCATCCACCCCCCACGCACCCCTCTCCGGAGGAAATGTTGGGGGCGTGCTCCTCACCCACAAATCATTGTTTGTCACCGGGGGGGTTCGACCACGCCCCAGAGAGAGCATGAGTTTCTCGTTCTTTTGTTTTCATCCCCCCCGTCCTCACGTCTCCTCACCCCTTCGCCCTGGGAGGCTGTAATCGATTCATCTCTCCACAGCCCTGACGTACTGTGTCTGTGTGTAACTGTCGTCGACCTTTTGACGTTGTGTGTCCGTTGTGTTTGTGGTCGCGTGAGATCATTTTGAAAAGAAAGCTGGCGTGAAACAGCCGAGACAGAGACAAACTCGCAAAACTGCATTTTAATGGTTAAGGCCTGATTTTCCATATTTTTTATCATCGTCAGCGAATCACATGAAAAATCAACAAGATGTGAGTCGATCTCTCGGCTTCACCTTAAACTTACTGAAGACATAAATATGACATTTTTATTATTTAATTTAGCTCGAGTCACAACATCCACGATTTAGACACAACTTTGAAAATTAAGATCATCATTTTAGCGTCTAGTTGTGAGTATTGTGAGTTTGTGTCTGGCTCTGCTGTCCTGAGCGCGTGTGTGTATTTTATGTTCACCCACCAATCATCATCGGTCATCTGCATGGGCACTGTTTGTCCCAGCACACACACACACACACACACACACACACACACACACACACACACACACACACACACACACACACACACACACACACACACTGAGAACAAGCTGACACAGTGCTGGAAATTGGAAATACACACAAAACATGACAGCGCTGTGTCTCACGCTTTGAAAAACAACCACTCTTGTTATTGTGGCTGTCGGGGTAATGAATGTTGATGCTATGAAATATCTGTTTCCTGTGGTTTGGCCCCACCCACACGTGGTGTGGCCCCACCTCTTGGCGTGATGACTCGTGCGTCCGGCCGCCGCAGGTCCCTCAGGTCAGATGAACGGCGTCCAGACTCTCACTGCACGAGTTGAATCTCACTGTCTGATCCACTGGGAAGAAAATTCCACCTGAAAACTGCATTTTCTTCATTTCTCACCCTGAATAACTGTCGTCTTCTCACTTTCATGCACACTGACGCTAGTGTAACGCACTTTTAACAAGTAAGCACCTTCTGAAAGAACTTCTCTGTTTTATAATGAAAGAAAAATATTTATATATATATATATATATATATATAACACACCCAAAATTTGAAAATGGTCACAATCAGCATGTTCTGTGAATCACTGTAAAGACGAGTCTAACAGATTGTTTTGTACAGTTTGTGCTCGAGATCACACACTTAGAACTAACTCACCTGAAACATGAAGTCATTGTTGTTTTACGTCTCTTTTCATTTGAGCTGGATCTTATTTACATTTTGTTTTGTACGTAAGCGTAAACTATTTTTGGAATATTAGAATTAACGGAGTTAAAAGGGTTCAGTGTGTGGGATTTAGTGACATCTAGTGGTGAAGTTGCATATTGCAGCTGAATACCCCTCACCTGTATGAGCGATATTTTTTTTTAAACAGTAGACGTTTTAGCCAAAGCTCCAGTTACCAATTAGGGCGTTTAATATTTATATAAAACACCAAGTTTTCAAACTGCATGTCTCACAAACCGAGCAGAACACGCAGAAAGCTTTTCAGTTGATTTATATCTTTGGATATTTGGAGCTTCTGGATGTTTCAGATTATGACATTTGGCCGTGTTGTCAAATCAATATCAGTTTTATTTGTGCAAGATTAACAGCGTCTAATTTGTAATAAAGACAGAGGCAGGTTCACGTTGTTTCACCAGCTCCTCCCTGTTACTGTACGTGATCTATAATTTAAAACAGCCACAGATCCGTGTGAAGTTTCTGTGATTGTTTCTGTTCTTTGCTTCTGTCTAAACCAGCTCTTCTGTTTTTTTGCCCCATGCCCTCAACCCGCCTCACCCGGGAATTCTGGGAACCCTAGGTCCTCCAGGTTAGACTCCAGTGGTGTGATGGTTGACTCATGCTCTTCGATGTGTGGGGGGGGGGGAGGCGATTGGGCGAAAAGTTGATGTGTCTCGTACCGGGTTGGAAAACTGAGTGTGAAATGAATTTACAGAGATTTTATGGCCTGATAATGAATCATGTGTGTGTGTAATTATTTTAACATGTGCGTTCTGGTGATTTTTACAGGCTGTTGATTTAAAATATATGACAACTGAATGTCCTGTTGTGTATTTGTCGTGTTTCATGTGTGTGTCCATCGTTGTAAAGAAGCTGGGATCAGTTCGTCTTCCATTCAGTCCAAACAATCCATGTTTTTCACTGATGGATGGAATTCAAACTGATCCCAGCCCTCGTGAGGAAGAAAGATTCCAGAAACCTCAAATATGATTGTGTTATTTATGAAATGATACTGTACTTGACCTTTGAACCTTTGGCGTTTGCGTCTGAAGGTCCAGGCGGTCCGCAGGGTCCCCGCGGACCTGCAGGAAGTGGCGGCATCAAGGGAGAGATAGGTATTTCCGGCGCTCCTGGCCAGAACGGCTTCCCTGGACAGAAGGGAGACTCTGGTGGTCCAGGATTCCCGGTAAGATCATAACCTTACATTTCTTTTTTATTTGAAATCATTAAATTTGTGAAGGATCTTAATGAGAGAGATGTGATGTAACCGTCTGCTCTTCTCTCTTCCCAGGGTACCTCTGGTCTTCCTGGCGGCGGCGGTATAAAGGGAGACATCGGTCTGCCTGGCGTTCCTGGATTCCCTGGTTAGGCGACAATCCTCGAACAGCGTTTTTCTTCCTACGTCTAAAAATCGATTTCATTCTTAATCTTAATCATAAACAAAGTCTGTCTCTTGTCTTTTGACAGGATCCAAGGGAGACCCAGGAATCCCCGGTGGTAACGGTCTAACTGGAGATCCTGGAGATCTCGGGCTTCCCGGTGGGTGAACACACGTGGCGTTTTTGGGTCACAGCAAAACAGAATCTGTGTTTACAAAAATGAGTATTACTAAATAATTTCCCTCTGCAACGTTCGATCTCCAGGCCCCCCCGGTGAGCCTGGTGCATCTCAATCTCCCGAATATGTGAAGGGAGAGCGAGGACCCCCTGGATCTCAGGGCCGGCCTGGCGGCTCAGGACAGCCTGGTTCTCCTGGAAGTAACGGGCTCCCAGGTGGGTCAATCTGGACTCTTTGATGGGACCTGAAGAAACATAATATTTCTTGCACCAATAATATTACGACTAGTTTCGTAAAAATTACAACGTCATTCCCGTAAACTGTTGTCAGGTCGACCTGGTAACCCTGGAGATCCTGGTACCGAGGGTCCTCCCGGCTTCAGCGGCCCGTCCGGCAGGAAAGGAGACACAGGACCCGCCGGTCTGCCTGGTACGTAAAGCTCAGGTTATCGTCCCTGGTGGTTTTCACCCAAAGAAGAAGAAATCATTTTTACCTCATGACAAAACAAAAGATTCCACACAGGGAACAACCTCTCCCGTCTCTAACACGTCTTCCCTGTTGTCTCAGGTACGCGTGGTTATCCTGGTCCCCCTGGTTCAGACGGTCCACAGGGTCAGCCTGGTTCCCCAGGAACAGCCTCTGCAGCCCACGGCTTCCTGATCACCCGGCACAGCCAGGGTCAGGAGGTGCCCATCTGCCCCGACGGAACAGGCATCATCTACGAGGGTTACTCGCTGCTGTACGTGCAGGGCAACGAGCGGGCACACGGGCAGGACCTGGGTACGAGGGATCTTTCTTTTGGACTTCAGCAGAAACCGGAGACGCTACGGCCTGATTTGCTCACGTGTCCTTTCTCCGTCCTCCAGGCACGGCGGGCAGCTGTCTCCGCAGGTTCAGCACCATGCCCTTCATGTTCTGCAACATCAACAACGTCTGCAACTTCGCCTCCCGAAACGACTACTCCTACTGGCTGTCCACGCCCGAGCCCATGCCCATGTCCATGGACCCGCTCCGGGGGGAGAGCATCAAGCCTTACATCAGCAGGTAGGACCGCACGCAGGGAGGAAGAGGAGGAAGAGGGGGAGGAGGAAGAGGAGGGAGGAGTTGGACGTGTGTTTTTAATTCGACGTCTCTGTGTGTAGGTGTTCCGTGTGTGAAGCTCCAGCCATGGTGATAGCAGTGCACAGTCAGACCATCCAGATCCCATCGTGCCCGAGGAACTGGGAAGCTCTGTGGATCGGATATTCCTTCATGATGGTACGACATGAAACACGTAGACAAAATCACATTCTCCAACAGACGCTTATTAATAACCTGACTTTGTCGACATAGTTCAGTGCATAACCTTCGTCTCCCCCCCCCCCCCAGCACACCAGTGCGGGTGCAGAGGGCTCCGGTCAGGCCCTGGCCTCCCCCGGCTCCTGCTTGGAGGAGTTCCGCAGCGCTCCCTTCATTGAGTGCCACGGCAGCGGCACCTGCAACTACTACGGCAACTCCTACTCCTTCTGGCTGGCCACTGTGGAACCCTCTGAGATGTTCAGGTATGGACACGTGTGACAGTCGGAGCCATGAGGGAACAGTCAGGGTTCAGTTAGCGGCTGAACCACATTGTTCCAGGCTCCTTACTTCCTGGGGTCGAAAACCTTTTCACATGACTCCAGATGTTCATATCAGAATCATATCATTTCACACAGTGTATGTATCCATCCGTATTAAACGCCTTTAACCTTCGGCCCTTACAGGAAGCCACAGTCGGAGACTCTGAAGGCCGGGAACCTACGGACACGCGTCAGCCGTTGCGTGGTCTGCATGAAGAGGACGTAACAGCACACGGCAACGAGCCCACTGCTGCCGGGGGGGCGCCCAATCATTAGCAATAGATGATTGGATGATGGGGGACAAGTAGCGGGAGGGGGGGGTGGTCGCCATGGCGACATGGTGGAATTCCAATGGTGCGTTGTCTTCCGAAAAAAAAAAAAACACACACAAAAAAAAACCAACCTTCAACTTAAACAATGGTGCTACTGTGCGACACAGCTTAACAAAAAAAAAAAAAAAAAAAAGAGAAAACTGACGTAAATAAATCTTACATTCAAGTCTTTGTTTTTCTTAAGAAGTACCTCAGAATGAAAGCAGACGCGTTTCCACGACACGATGGACGCGCGACAAGAAAAGTGCATTTTCATTGTTCTCCCTTCTTTTCCCCAAAAGGAGCGTTCATTGTTTCTCTTTGACGTTTTTTAAAATTACCTTTTTTTGACGTTGGTGCAACACAAATAACGTGACACTGTTCATCGGTCTCCAGACAGAAGTGCTTTATTCTATGTTTTATCGATGAGGACTGGATTGTTACCAAATCGGCACTTTTTTGACTTCGGGACATCCGCGATGAGCTGCACTGACGCCGAGCTTTCCTTCGCCTTTTCCTTTCTCTCTTTCTCTGTCGTCTTCCCGACGCATCTCGTTACATTCGGCGGTACTAACCCTGCGATGGCGCGCCTGCTAACCGTCAACCTACACCTTCCTTCTCTTAACCTTTTTTTTGTAAGTAATAAAATGTGTATATTGTGTAAAACACCTTTTGTTGTTAGCGTGTTAGGTCTTCAGTCAGTACCAGCTGTTTGTTATCAATTTTCCAGGTTCTTTTTAGCGCACACACACACACACACACAAACACACACGTCACCACTCGCACACACACACACACACCAACTCAGATATTGTACAAAGGCTTTTATGAATGAAAACAGTATTTTATATATATATAATAAATATATATTTGAAAAAAAAAGAGGATTCAAAGGTATATAAACTTTATTTGGCTGTGGGGAGATTGTTCACCGTTTTCAACCGAGGTCTCGCATTTCACCGGAAAGTAAAGCTTAATAACTACTGAGCACAGACGGAGCCATTTTCCCTCAAACGTAATTTTTTTTGTATGATATTAACGATGCCAATCGCTTAAACCTTTTGTATTCAATTTGTAGAATTAATAAATGTTGAACTGAAATAAAGGGGATTTGCTTGTAGGTAGTCTAATGATTGGGGAATGTTGCCGATATTTTTTTTTTGCGAGAAAGGATTCAAATTTAGTTTTTGACTTTTCTCTAAAAGACATTTCCAGGTGCTGGGCTTTGCTGTAAAACCGGGGGTCTGGGTTTTTCCTCAGGGGCCTCGTTTTACACCCAAAACCTTCGAATCCACGTTGGCTGACTTTGAGCCTTTCTCCGAAACGGGTGGAAGCGTTCACTCCGGACTCGGTGGAGCCGCGGGCGTCGTTTTAAATCAGGTGTTAACGTGACGCGTGGCGTTTCCCTCGCATCGGGCGGCACGACCCTGATGTACTGTAAGTCTGCAAGAGCTGTGTGAGATGAGGGGGGGGGGAGAAATATTTTCCTGTGATTTTTTTTTGTTGTTATTTTTATTTTTTTTTCAAAACTGCTTTTATGAATTCTAATTTTATCAAACTGGGTTGAGATTAAAAAAAATGTGTATTGATGTTTTTTTTTTTCCTGTTTTGTTTCCACGTTATGTTATCCAGAAGTTGTTATAAACTTTTAAGACTGAAATAAATACGATGTCCAAAGTGTCGTCTCCTGAAAATGTTTCTTTGTCGCCGAGAGAGAAATTACAGACTTTTATTTTGAAAAGTTGGGGAATTGGTGCTAAAGATTGTGTCGGTTGTTTAACGGACTCTGAAATATCCGACTGAATAAATAACAGCAGCTCAGTGAATGATTCAAACTTATATATAAATATATATAAACCACATGTGAACATTTCTGTGTCTATTGACACTACATAGAAATCTTCACTGCAGATAAACCAGGTAGGATGAGCACAAAGTTGAAGCCTGAACACAGGACAACACAACTCTCTACACAGGCAGGTCAACAACAGCCACTGCTTTCGTCTTCATACGCAGGAAACCTTGTGTCGTTATATGAATATATATATATATAAAGAACAGTAGTGAAGTTTACGCCCAGGGGCAGAAGGGAAGTGTCCGTCTTAATGCCGGAGCTGCAGCTATTGTTTCTGTTTCATAAGCCGTTTGAGGCAACAGGCTTTCTCGGGCTAATCTACTTCCTGCGTCGCCCTGGCTGAGCTGCGGAGACAAGAGAGGATCGGACGTGAGGTGGTCTGTGTTTGTACGCAGGCCTGTTGTCTCGGGCTCTCTAAGCTGTTTAGAGCCACCGCTGCCTGCTGGTTCCTGGGAACACACGCTGATCTGTTTGTCTGAGCGGGTTTACCCCCCCCCCCTCCCCCTCCCCTCCCCTCCAACGGTCTGCATGTGCACAAAGGTACGTTTTGGACCCACAACAGAACACAAAGCACCACATCACACGGCTGGCGGTTGGCCGGGAGGCTCCCCCGGTGCTTAAGAGAGCCCATCCCATTACTAAAAAACGGATTACATGTTCCCTGAGCTAAAACGGCCCAGGTGTCCTGCCAAAGTGTCCTTAGGCAAGATGCGGAATCCCTGCTCGGCTAGAATAAGTCCGAGAGCATCAGCCACACGTGCAGGAATAGTTACACTTAAATCTAACTTAAAACATTTGAGAGTCCTGACAATCCTCTTTCCTGCATCTTCATCCTCTGCTCCATCACGGCTCCTCGTTCAGTCCACGTTCAGAAAGAGTCTGATTCTGATTGGACTATATCATCTGTGTAATTTAATAGTTTATTCTGTTTTTCTACTTTCACGTGTTCTCTCGTCCACCTCGTTTCGACCATCTGCTGCTGGAACAGGTCGATTCCCCCCCCCACCCCCCCCCGACATGGGATCAAGAAAGTTCATCGTATCATGTGATCATCTTGTTTGCGTTCAACAACAGCTCCGGTGTCGCCATGGCCATGTTTTTATTTCAGGTGAAAAGACGAGTTGACTGATCTGAACAGAATCCAGGGGGGGGGGGGGGGGCTCCTCGGCCTCGCTCCTGTCAATGCCGTCGCTCTGGAAGACGGACGCTGCTGTTGATTCAACAGGTTCAGGCCTCCTGCTGGGCGACGGGGAAGTGAGACGCAGTTCACTGGAACTCTGACGCATCCCCGTGTGTGTGTGTGTGTGTGTGTCGGGGGGGGGGGGGGGGGGACTTTGACAACACTCACTGACGAAGATGCTAATAGTCAAACTAATAGTTGAAGAGCTGCGTACATCTGATCTGCTCATTACACCGGCTAAGCTTCATGCACGTAAACACACACACACACACAAACAGGCTGTTGTTTTGAAACTCTAGCACCAGTATACATCCCCAGTGGGCCCACTGGTTCGTCCATCAGTAATGAAACTCCAGCGGGTCACATGCTGGTGTTGAAATGCCCCCCGCTTGGTGCACTGGCCTGGTGCTCATCACACAACACACACACACACACACACACACACACAGTTATCTGGGGCCATCACTCTCGAAGTGTGTCCGTCAGCAGGGAGGCGATGGCCGCTCTCCCCTCGGCTATGGGTTGAAATATTTCAAGGCCTCGTCTACGGGATTATGAGCCGTGTTCGATATCCCCCCCCCGTTGCCCAAAGGTCACCGTTGGAGACATATAATCTATTACATATTTTCTGTATTTTACTTTATTTTCTCGCTTGTGAGAACGGCTTGATATCTGGAAAACTCTCGAGTTGACGTATTTAAAAACCCAAATGACGTCAAGGATATTACTGATACCCGGCTCGGGCCGACATGGGCAGTTATTATCTGGGTTTAAGCTTTGTGGGTTTTTAAAACAAAGATGCAAGGTTTGACCTTTGCTTTGGCAGTTTTGCTAAATTCATGTTCGTCACAGATCATCGTGTGAGATGCTCCGACAGCTGATAACGGCGTCATTCACCCTGAAGCTGAACCCAGCCCTCCATTAGCTCCCGGAGAGCCGGTTGCAGGGGGACATTCTCAGCACTGGATATTTTTGTCAAACCACGCAGCCGTGTTCTTTAATAACAAAAACAGAACCGGAGGCTAAAGGGAGAGGAGCTGAAACAGAGTTTTGAAAAGAGTGTCGGTGACTCTGGGTCATCTCGACCAAGAGAAGTGTCTAAACGGCAGAATTAAGAAATCAGAGGTCTGATTATACCGTCTGAATCAGGAAGGCCGAGCTTGCCCATGGGAAAACAGAACCATTGACTTCTGTTGCTATCATCAGTTCACTACAGCGTGTGTTTGGGTTTTCAAGAACCTGAAAGTGTTCTGTCTTAGTTTTAACGTGAGTCCTCACAATTAATTAATACTCATGCGTTCATATTTGATCTGAAATGCTATTTTGCTTGCTTCTTGTTTCCCTCACTTGGTTACGACTGTTTTGAAAGGTGCAGTACCACCATCCACTGGTTGGCTTCAAAGAAACTCAATTAAAAATCTCATTTCATTTGTTCGAAATCTTTGCTATTGTACATTTTCTCCGTAGAACAAATGGATGTAGAAGAGCTGATCATGTGTCGACTCACACGAGGAATCGGGCGAAGCAGCCGGCCGTGCATGTGCGGTGGATCAGAACTCTCCTCTCAGCTGACGCCTCTCATGACCAAAGTGGACTTTAGCTTGTTTTGACAGCTGGACTTTAGGACGCTGGGCTCCTGAGCCGGATAAACACTGCGTGACAGCGCTGGAAAACACCTCATCCGCAAAAAGGAGCTTCAGGAGTGAGGAAACAAATACTGGATTTCAAAAGGTCAACGGGTCAGAGGGTCAATAACACACGACTCATCAGTTCAGCTGAGCACAAGGAATCAGAGAACGTGTCCTTTCATTCACGGGCTCCACGGAGCTGCTCGTTCGTTTGTTTGCACGATTACACAAAAACTACTAAACCAATTTGCCACCGAGGGATCAGGCCTCAGACGATCACAGGACACACGGACGTGGATCCAGGATTTCTGTTTAGTTTTATGACAAACAAATCATTTAGGTTCATCAGACCACTTCCTCTTTTCTTTCTACATGTCTAACACACGTGTGACACAATGATAAACAAATGATTTCAAAAATAAAGACAGCCGAGACCACAGCAGTTACATGAACACATTTTTATTGCAATAGCTCTATCGAAAGCAAAAGAGTTTTGATAAATATAAACACTATGCCGATGCTCAAATCGCCTCTGAGTACCCCTCCTGCCCGCCCCCCCGCCCGCCTTTCCCTCCACAAGGAAATAAAACGAGAGAAGAGAGAAGGAAAGGAAACAAAAACAAAAAGAGAGGGGGGGGGGGGGAGCACCTCGCAAGGCGCCGATCATAACATGAAAAAAAGCGACAACTTGAGTTTTTCCTTATTTACAGAAGGATTTTCCATTTCCACCGGTTTCCTCCTCTTCCTTTTTTTTTTTTGTACTCGTTTTTTCTTCTTTTTCGTATATAGGACGTACGTCGCTGAAAAATAATGCACATACGAAGGATACACACCTCCACACTATCTTTTTTTTATTTTTTTTTAACTCTTTCTCTTTCCTGTAAAGCTAATAAACAACAGCATTCAACTCGGGGAAAATAAGAACACCCGACCCCGCGCCTGTTAGCGGGGCAATGACCATCATCCTCATCCTCACCATCGTCGTCACGGTGATGGTGACAGCATCTCCAACTGTTAACTTACTAAACAGCAGCAAATAAACTGTAATATAGTTACAAAAAATAAACATTAGGCGGAGGTTGTAAACCCACGTATTTATACAAATAACTGCAAAAATGCCTAAGTACTCTTAAAAAAAATACTAGCCTTGTATCACTTAGTCTTCGAGGCCCCAATACAACAAAACAACCAAAAATAAGATGATTATTTCCCCCCCCCCCTCTGTAAACTAGAATACAAAATAAATCAAAAAGGATTAGAGGAAAAAAGAAAAGTTTGCATAATGATGCAGTACCCTAAGTCTTCTCTGCGAGGATTATATATATTTATATATATATATATTTATATTTATATTATGTAGGTCTAATTTCTCCGCCCCCCCGAACATGAACAATTCCTAACAGCTGATTTTCCAACATCAGAATCAGTAACATGGAGAGTTTTGAGGTTGAATTGTTGCCAAAATAAACACAGATTCTGTGTAAATTTATTCAGATATGACAAAGAATTAAACGTGAGTGGGGGGGGGGTAGAGTTCGACATGAAGGCAATCGGACGTGAACAACATATATTTTCCAATAAATTAAGGGGGAATTATTCCAAAATAAATCCTCCCAAAATCTAGCTCTAACACTTTGTTTTGCCGCGGCGTCAAAAAACCCGAAAGCAAAGACATCGCCGCAGCATAAGAAGTACACAAAACATTTTTTTTCAGAAAGTAAAAAACTAAATCTTCTATTTTTGTCTTGGGCCGCCGCAGCCTGAATATTCTTATATTCAATCATTTGTTCGCTCAACAAGGGGGAAAGGAAAAATATCTCACATTGTTCATAACGTACACACACACGATGCGTCACAGGCGTAAAATCGTTCAACAGCATTTGGGGGGAAGTTCAGGTTATGAAATCAGAACATTTAAAACAAGGACGTGCTGAGGATGAATAACCAGAACCCTCCACATGGAGATAAAGGGGTAAAAAAAAAAAAAAAAAGGGGGGGGGGTCTGTACCGACGTTGTGAGTATTAACCTCCACACAGGAAAACTGCTTCTGCTTTCATCTCTTATGCTTCCGACATGATTCACATCTAAAGATGCTCTTTTCTTTTCAGCTGTCGTTGGAGTTATGAAAAAGGGAGCTGCGAGGGAGGGACAGGATGTTGTCCTCCGGTTTTTGTTTAAACTTTAGAGATAGAGAAATGCCCTGAAGCGGTAAACTCAACACATCTGGTTCCAACGATGACAGGTTCCACTCTTTTATATCACTGGACAATGATTATCTTTGGGATTTGTATTGAAGACAGTTTTCTGCCGTGGTTTCGGACTTTACGATTAAACCGTACAAATAAGTCAGATTATTCGATGCCAACGATAATTGTTAGGTTGCAGATATATAACCTTGTGCTCCATTTGAAGGGAAACACAACAATGGAACTTTTACTCTAACAAAGCAGGAGTTCTGACTTTGTCGTCCCGCTCACTGAACTGAAACACACCTGATCCCCGGCTTCCTGACCCAGAAGCGCTGCTGCTGTAACAAATCCACCAAACTCTATATATATTGTGCAAATAAGACAAAATGGCACAACAAGTCAAATTATGAGGGTTTTCAGCCGGTTTCTAACACCAACACTGAAAAGGCAGCGTTGCAATTTATGAATCTTTACATTAACTTTGTATTTGTGCAGATTGTACATTCAGAATCATGGGATTTGAGATCTGGATCGTTTTGTCATACAGTAAATAAAAAATGAGCGCAGCCATAGAACGAGCATCACGCTGTTATCCAAGATAGCGATGACTTAAGTACAGATTTTTTTTTAAATAAAAAAGGGGTTTGAATGCTGCCAACGTGTCAACTGGGGTTTTTATATGAACCTGAATAACCAGATGTGCAGAGTTCACGGCACAAAGCATCAGGAGCGCTGTCAGTCACAGAGAACCGACCTTTACTGTGAGACCACTCCCTGCAGTCGGTCGAACTTCAGACTAAAACCCAGCTCCATCCCCCCCCCCCTCCATCCCCCCCCGCCCTGCTCAGCCGGATGCTACCAGGACGACAGCGATCGGGGGAAACTACGGACCTTTCATCCAGAAAGGTTTTTTAAAAAGGAAGGAAATCAGAAACAGGGTGAAGGTTGCATTAGATGAGTGAATACTGAACAGAAAAAAGTGAAATTCCGTGGACTACTACGTTGGCTGTCAAGTTTTTGTGGTTAACACACATTTCTCTCTGTGGAAACTGCTGTGTGGGTGAAAGTCACGGGAGAGTAGCGCGAGTAGAAATGCTAAATATGGGCCTATCAGTCTGTTCGTGTGAGAGAGAGGAGGCAACGAGCTCCGGCTAAGACTGTGATTGATGTGTTTACTGCCTGACCGTGTGTGACCGTGTGTGTCTGTGTGTGTGTGTGTGTGTGTGTGTGGTTGTAACAGGGTAAGTATGTCCAGCGTGTTGCACCTGGGGCCGGGGCTCAGGTTACTGGAAACCTCTTTACGTCACCCACAGCCAATGCCCAGCGTGCGCGTGTGAAAAAATCCCGGACGTCATCGGGAGCCGGTGACAAAAAGCCGAACGGCGGGCACGGCGACTTCTCCTCGCCTAAATAGGGCTGCATGACCACTGTGTGTGCGTATAAGAGCAGGTATGGTAGACACCACATGACCAGGGCATGTGTCTCCATGACGTACAGGCGCGTGTGCGTGTGCGTGTGCGTGTGTGTGTAGGTGCCACTCTCCCTCTCTAACCTGAACTGTGCTACGGACCATATGAGGTAAAACTGAAAATGTAGAACGCCTCGAAACACCTGCTTCGCTCGACAGCTCCTTGAGCAGGAGACTGAGTACGATGAGCAGAGCAGCGGCAGCAGGGCGGGAAAAACCTCCTTTCTATGCGTCGGCCACAGCAGCTGAGTCTGAACAACCTCTACAGGGATTTTTATTTTTAATAGCTTGTTAGCTTAGCTTAGCATAGCATAAAGCGTGGAAATTGGAAAACAGATACCCTGGCTTTGTTTGAATCTCACTAATTAAACACTATAACTGAAATGTAAAGCTGAAGCCACAAAACTTCCGTAAAATAATTCGATTAAACGAACAAGATAAAATATTTGAACTAGCTAAATTTGAGCTAGCCTTATCCGGTGGGTTGTACAAGAGAAATTAAGACGGACAACATTTTCCAGCATTTGATTGGTGGCTGACATCATTTCCCCGCCCTGCTGAGTACCAGCGGTGTCACAAAACAAATAAACGTACGAAATATCTGTACCTATTGCAACAAATAAATAATATGTGCTACAGAATATGAAGAGAGTAATGCTTTAAGGTTTATCCCGTTGAATTTCGTGCACAAGCGCAGTACCGCAGCTCTAGGAACTGGAACGCAGAGGCAACGCAAGCTAACTGTGGCGCTGTGTGCGAACGCCACGAATATCGTGGTAACCATTGTAATCCAAAGGTTGCCGGTACCGTCCGTACCTGCAGCAGAATAGTGTGGGAACGAGCCCGGTAACCGTGCGGTGCCACTTGGTGACGAACTCGTATCATCTGAGGGATAATAATACAAAATAAAAACTTCTACCACAACTTTGTCCACAACTTAATAACTGCACGGTACCGTATTTAGGATGGATTATGTTTGGGGGTAAAAACAAAAAAAGGTTGAATAATAACAAAAGATACAAAATAATATTTAAGTTCAATGCAACATAAAAGTTTCCAAGTCTGTACCATAATGCCTTAGCTTAGCATTCCAGCCTCCCTTTTTTATACTGTACGCAGAATCCGAACCACGAGGTTCAGTGGATGCCCCCTCAGTCAAAGTTCACTGAACACGAGGGTGGGGGGGGGGACACCGGTAGCATTGATTCAGAGAGGGGAGGGGGTGATTTAAAAAACGACAAAGAAAAAAATATGCATATATGTCTCGATATATGTGCATATATAAAAAAATAAAAGATGAAATACACTTAAAAATAAAACTGCAAGCGTCATCTGTTGTGATGTTGTTTGTTGCGGGAGGCCAAAAGGTCACAGGCAGAGTCAAGTGCCACGAGCGGAGAGATGAGGACGAAGAGGAGGAGGAGGAGGAGGGAGGGCGGGGAACCTCTGACGTCCTCGTTCAGTCTGAGAGAGAAGAAGAGAGAGACAGACGTTAGTGAGAAACTTCAATAAACATCAGCTTGTTATCAGGTTTCGTTCCTGTAAATAGGAATTATTGGAAGTTGTGGAACACAAGTATTCTTCAGTATCAGTCTAATCCATCAACGTGTGTGTTTGCTATTAGAACTTTTGAATATTTGCCAGAATATTTAGGAAAAACAAAGCTTTCTGTCAAATGGTAAAATTAAGAGCATCTATAACATGACAGCACATTAATAACAGTAGTTAAACATTTATTAGTTTTTGCTTCAAACTGTGACTGGCAGACTTTATATATATATATCTTTATCTATAAAAACAATTAAAGTGCAAACAGTCGTGAAAACAAATGGGACAGATAATGAAAATCCGAGTTGCAGCAGCAGTGAAAACAGGAAGCTTTCATAGAAGTGACAGCTACTGTGACCCACGGAAAAACTGTTGTTTTCTATTTGCCTGATGTGACCCGCTGACGCACACACACACACACACACACACACACACACACACACACACCACAACACACCACAACAACACCCCACCCACAACACACACACACACACACACAGAGAGGATACACACACTCACACACGGATACACACAGCGAGGAATGTGGCTGGTTCGCTGACAGTGGTTTTGGTCTGATAATATTAGTTGTTTTTGGACATTTTGAAGTCCGGTGGTGGGGCTGACTAATTTTGACTGGAATCTGGCTTCGGGCCTCTGTCTTTTCAAAAGCTGCAGCGGACGAGTGAAAACCTCTCTTCTCACAAACTCTTTAGAGACTTTCTAGATCCTGAAACTTCATCAAACCTCATCTCGGAGCCGTGACGCTTCCCCACCTGACAGTGTAGTGTAGGTTCACCTCAGCAGCCGCTCACTACATGGGTAAATTAATCTGTGAACGACTGCAGCCGCCGTGGCACAAACGGAATCGGTTTTCTTAAAGGTCGTTTAACGCAGCGATAAAATGTTGGGTGAAATGATAGAGTCGAGCCGCGGCTTCCCTGGCAGCAGTAAATGCTTATAATCACAGTGAACTCTGGAGTATTTTGGCGTCTGTACAACTGTAGCCGAGTGTGTGAAAGCTTTTCAAAGACGCAGCACAGATGTAAGACATCTCTGACCGCGTGGGCGGCTTGGCTCGCACTACAAATCTGTTTGTCTGGTAAATAAGTGAGCGTGGCCGGTGAACTTTGGATTCAGCTCGCTTCCAGCAGACACACAATACACACACACACAGAAACTACACAAAGTTTGTTTCCTGCCCCGCTATGAAGGCCGGCCCCAGGACTGTCAGGTTGGCTGTTTTGGTGAGGCACGGCGGCCCCGAATGACCCGGGCGATGGCCGGCGCCCAGCTGGGTTGTTCCGCTGAGAGCGAGGCTTTGTCTCACACAACAATGTGAGCAGCACGCCTCAATACAGATGCTTTGACGGGGGGCACTGCTGGAATGCTGCTCCTCTGTTTGTTAGCCACGGTTGCAGAGGGATGGACGAGCGGGACGGATTGATAGAAAGACGGGAGCACGGAGAAGAGGAGCAGCGGCACGCAGCCCGACCACGATCGGATCCAACCAAAGAAAAACATCAGACCTCTGTTTCACTCCACGCAAACTTCAACGCTGCTTGGAAATCAACAGACGGTGACAAAGTGGCTGAGACGCCTAAGGGGACACCAGTGACTGTAAATAAAGATGGAAGACGCATCTCTACTTCCTCCAAATGTACAAACATGAAGCCAAATACGCTGGATATGGGCCGCGCCATCTTGGTCTGATGACGCCAATTGGAGTCAGAGTCCGAGTCACAGTATCGAGCTCTCACCGATAAACACACTCGACCCTCACGAGTCAGTATCAGCTTTCAGTCGTGGTGTTTCAACCCGTTCTTACAGCATCAGCCATTCCAGTTGTTTCATATTAGATTTCAAATCACAGGAACATTTCATTGTGAAGCTGCAACAACACAGATTAAACTTTGTGTCATTAAAATCGTCCCAAATCCGACTGCGGCTGCTGAACTACTTATTATATTAAAACACACAGACACGTGATATGAGAAGTGATCCTGGCCTGTAGGAGAGTGGTGACTGCTGCTATACAGTGTTGCACACAGGCCTCTTCTTTTTGACATGTCACAGAAGGAGAAGCCCGGGTGTAAATAATAAAATGAATGACGGCTGCATTCCATTCAGCGCCTTCAGTTTCAGGGTGCTGGTATTTTTTGCACGCGGTCACGCGGTCACGCTGGGACACTTGACCTGAAGAGAGCCGGGGTTCAAGTTATCAGTGACACCTGTGCTCCTCCTACAATGACACGTCAAAATGTCCACGGGGAGAGAGAGCCTGAAAGAGCAACTCGTCACGTACGAGCTGTTTATGTATACGTGAAGAGAGCAGAGACGGTACCAGAGAGACTTTTAGGGGCTGAAACTGACACCAACATACAACAGACACACATATATAAATGGCAACTCCTCAAAAACCTATGGAAGATTCTATCCCGACTGATATGGATGTTTGAAGGCTGCTGTTGATACTAATATTTGGGAGTTAAACGTTTTTGTAGAAATACATCAGCCAGTACACACACCACACACACACACACACAGAAATAAATGGAAAGGATTTGGAAAAACTGTACTTAGTTATGGTCATGACAATAACGCAGACTTTAAGTTGTGTGAAAGTGAGACGGACGGAAAAAGAGAGGGAGAGAATGAGAGAGTGTGTGTGTGTTGTGTGTGTGTGCGTGTGTGCGTGTGCGTGTGCAGCCTGAGGTCTCTGGGTTTCTCTGCAGTCCAGGACTTTGATCAAAACAACGCTCTTAGGACAGAGGCCCGACTGACCTGAACTGACCTCAGTTAAGCACAGACACACACACACAGACACACACAGGCTGACTAAATCAGGTTATAAAAGCACCGTTTGCCAAACACCTGCATTAACTAACAGCGTGTGGTGTCATTGCAACACCGACAGGTGTTCAGACTGACTGTCTCTCTCCCTCTCCTCTCTCTAATTCAATCTGCCCTCCCTGTCCGCTGCCCATCTCTCTTTGACCGTCCCTAAACCCCATTCACCCAGCTGGGACAACAGATGAAAGGCATCATGGGAGTGACGGCGAGCGTACGTGTTGACCTGACACGAGCTGGCGTGGCAGCAGGGGCGACGGCCTTTTCAGTGCAGATCGAGGAACGGAAATTTGATCGGCCGCTCGATTCCCTCCTCAAAGTTGCGGTTCAGCATTTAACTTTTTATTTTTTTTATATTTCCACAGATTCTGGGTTTGAGTTTCCGACGGCAGCAGCAGACAGGACAGAGACTGATTTAGATCTTTTTCCTTTTCCATTCCTTACGCCCTAACAAGTGCACAAGATCAATGGTCACATTCGAAAAAGGGATTAATATACATCGACTTATTTTAATCACTTTTTAAGCAGACATAAGGAAAATTAAAGAAACAAGCAGCGAAAGACTCCAAGTGCCAAAGTGAAACATCTTTGAAAACATGTGAAACTCTTCACAGGGCAGCCGACTCAAAGTGATTCTTTCTGGGTCGTCAGGGGAGCAGGTGAAAACGTCAGATCTGAGACTTCTTCTCAAGCCTCTAATTTACAGCAGCATCTCGACATTTTTTTGATTCATTGTTCCAACTGTGGAAGTCAGAAGGTCACGAGGACGCCACGAGACAACTGCACACTGAACAGACGCACAAACGGCGAGCCTGCGCACACGTTCAGACTTTGTCTAATAAAGTTATCTAACGTCACATTCCTGTAGGTTGAGGGGTGCCCTCGTAAAAAAAAAACTGCTTTATCATTAACGTGTGTCTGAGGGAGGCAGCGAGACGGAGACGGAGAGAGAAGGAGAAATGGAAGCTTCAGCATGTTCGAGACAAACAGGAGCCGCCTCGCTGGCTGAGTGACGCTCAGGACCACCTATGAAATCTACACTCAGAGTAACTGAACACCCGAAGTGACAGACGCACTGTGGCCGACGGTGTTTGAGGCCGTTTGTTACTGACGAGACACAACATTTCCCTTTGACTGCGCTCTGCAGGAAGCCATCACGCAGCGCGTCGGCCTTGTGCACGTCAATCACAGCCCGGGACTTTATTTAATCTGCACGACTTGGCTCTTGTTTATTCATACTTATCAAACGGAAGAGATGGAATAACACACCAGAAACAAAACAACATTCTAGAGCTGCAAATATGATTTTCACCTCCACAAAGGAGGATAGTTAGAACTCATTAGATTTGGGCTCGTATCGGACCAGGGGGGGAAAAGCTTTGGTGCTTACTTTAATTGAGCTAGAACCCGATGTGTAACTGAGATAATGGGGATTAAGTCGGGAATCTTCCCTTAAAACATTCAGTTAATGGTTCAATAAAACTCTCAAACTCCCAAAATGTATTTTCTAACCATCAAGCAATCATTTCCATTCCACTACAACTCTTAACAATCCTGTTAATTCCTCATTGACGTTACTAAAACACCCTAAACCTAAATGAAAAACTGAAAAGGGGCGTTCAAACCTCTGAGAAACGCCTCCTTCCATTCTGTAGTACTCCAAGAATTCAACGACCAATGGGAACCCTGCTGGCGCCAACACGCCCGAGGTTAGAGGTTTCAATTCTCCGTTTAGCTCGACGGACACCGACACTGCCGGGTTTATGGATTCCCAGGCTTCTCAGCGCAGGCCACCCATGCTTTGAGCATTTATCAGGGCTGAGAATTAAGGTGCTCAAAGTTACTCTAAGATTATTTATTTGCTAAATTGCACACTGGAATGGGCACTGCAGGAAAAACTTCAAAACCAATACTTTCATGTGTCAGTCCGATTGGGCTGCTTCAAACCAAGTTGCTTTGTGTACATGCATGATGGTTAATAATGGTTAATACATCTAACATCTGTGGGCGTACATATCTGGTTATTCAAGAGGGAGAGGGAGCTCTACATGCAACGCACACACACACAGAGCAAAGAGGGGGTCCTGTTACGAGCAGCGCATGCCTCAGATCGGCCCATAAATTCATGTCAGTCTGGAAATAGAACTGTAAATATAGAAGGGCCTGGTCGCGGAGGTGGGAACGAGAGAGGAAAGGGCAGCCTTGTACCATCTTCGCTCTGCGCCTGATAACCCTGCCTCGCACTCTGCCTAACCCTTTACCACCTCGTCGCCACTTGGCCGGGACACCGGGGGGGGGGGGGGGAGAGGGAGAAAAGGGCAGGCTGCCACCGGGGTCACTTCCATCTGAAAACCTCCTCGCTTTACAGTTCAGCTCCACAACCTTGCCGCCCCCAGAACCAGCTCATATCCACCTGACCCTTTGCATCTTCCTCCCGACTCTGGTGTATAGATAATGAAGATTTGCAGAATATTTAAAAATCTGGACAGTTGCTTCGAATAAACAAGGAATCTGAAGACATAACATAGTGTGTGGGAAAGTGCAACACTTGTCAATACAAATAAACAATCACAGAAATAATCTGCAGTTTAATCCATAATGGAAACAATCACTTGTTGCAGCCCTTAAATCTAAGATATTAAGGAGCCGTCAACCTCAAAACGTTGAGATGATTTTATTCTTTTCTGCTTCTTAGTCCCTTGTTTTAACAAGTTTATGACACGATTCTACAGTAAACACACAAAGCTCAGGACAGACTGGTCGTAGATATTGATTTGCATTTACAGCAGCCAGTAGCTCTGACTGTGCATCACAACCCAGCACCAGAGTTTAACACGGATATTAATATTTCACATGGACAGTTCAAACACAAAGTTTCCTTGACAGCTGGACAGAAAGCTCGGCTCTCCCTCCTCCGGGTCAAGGATCCAGGTGTGCATCTTTCAGTTCAACGCCGCAGCTGAGAGGAAGTGCATTCCTGAGTGATGATGATGCGTTTCCTCTCCGGCCCCGCTGTGTGCCTTGACATGCCGCCGCCGCAATTACAGAGCCACATCAAAGGATGCCTGCCATGACTCAGTACGTACAAGCACTCGCACCACACTCGCTACACACACCTAGAGACTGTAAACACGCCACAGACACACCGACACGCACAGACGGGGACTGATCATGCTCCCATCGTCAAACTGTGCGAGTGTGGGTACGCGTTTCCGAACGTTACCTTGGATTGCATGAGCAACACACAGACACACGGATGCTTAATGAATCTGCTGGAACCAGAACACACGGACAGACGGACAAACACAAACAATGGGATGTGCTTGAGAGCTTTGAGTGTCAGTTGATCTCCTGTGCGAGCACAAGCACACACACACATTCAGCACTGTAGATTAACACACACGCACACACACACAGACACACGTTACTGCATCTCCGGTCAGTGGTAAACAAATGAGTCAGTCGCTGCTTGCAGAGAATCCTGACTCATGCTCATGCACAGACACACACACGCGCATGCAGCAAGAAAAAGATTCGGGGGGGGGAATGATGATGAAAGAGAAAGCGAAAGACTTCAAAAAAGGAGTCAAAACATCATCTTTTCGTCCTCGTTCACGCCGTCTACGACACCGACTGCAGACCTGACCGCAGCAGCGAGCCTTCTCCACATCCTCCTGCCTCCGATGCCTGAACGTCATCACATCACAACAGTAACAGCTGACAGTGGCGTCTTTAGATAAAACCTCAAGACTATTTTCAATATCACATCATGATAAGATAAAATGTTATTGTTTTACAAACTTGTGACGTCCAAAACAAGGATTCACACATTGTTGTGATAAAGTATTTAACCGTTTGTCATAGGTGAGAGAAAGTTTCTCCACGTGTTACAGACTAAAGGATGAATCAATAATGAAAACAATCCCTACAAATCACAGCCTCATAACACAAAGCAAACACTAAAAGCTTCACTAACCCGCCGTCAGGTTCCTGCATCGTTTCATGTGTTCTGCCGTCACACTAGCTGCTCTCGCTGGCGCTGGATTCCTCCATGTTTTGCATAAATAAAGCGTTTTTTTTCCCAAAAGATGTACAAAAGTGTCTCAAGTGACAGCCTCACCACAAAAGGAATTTTAAAAAAGTTTAAAACACACAAACACCCACACATGAGTACACTCCGCCTACAGTACATGCTGACACAAAGAAAACCAGCGGCACATGCTCAGACAGGCTCCAAGAGGCACCGGCAGCTACAGAGACGGGAAGTCGGGGCCTTTTTTTGGGGGCGATTCAGTCCAACACTTGACCTCAGATAAACCTCCGCTCACTCAGCGAGCTAATCGTCTACCAGCCTGCTGGCACACACACACACACACACAACACACACGCAGACCTCGAGATGAACCGCGTATTGGTGCCATTTCCGGTACCAGCACTGTTCCCTGGACAGATGCCTTCAAAGACAACGGCTGGCTGCTCCACGCGCCTGAAAGCAGCCTTGTCAAGATCACAGAGACTTGATCCAGAATAGATTCACTAGAGGAGCTGCAAATTGATACAATGGGACTAATAATAGCGTACAGCACTCTGGGTTATTTTTGAATTTCGGTGAGGAAAGAAGTATCCCCGACGCTCATTCTCTTTCACTCACACATGAAAGCTCATTCTTATGCACACACACAAAGAGAGACTATGTTTTTCTCTTCATACGCAGGCTGTCTGCTGTCGGCTGTGTCACAGATTTTCCTGCCAAATATGATTATGAAAGTAGAAAAGAGAATTTAAACAATGGCTGTCAGAGCAGGCAAACAAATGTTAGCATCACTGGGCCGTGGGTGGCAGTTTCCCAACCTGACAGACACACACAGTTATTAACTCACCCTTGGTTGTCGTGGAGACTCCGTCAGATTTGGTGAAGTCTATGCTGGCGTAGGCGCCGTTCTCCGGCAGAGACACAGTCCCCATTGCTGCCATCGCTGTCGCCGAGCTCCCATTGCTGCTGCCACCTCCCGACGTCATGGCTCCCGCATTAGTCCCGTCCTCCCTCAGCTCCAAGGCGATGTAGTTCAGGCCGTTCTGGTAGCCAACAGACATGTTTCTGCACATCCTCCAGCCAGCTCCAGCTCCCGAGGAGGAGGCAGAGGCTGAGGTCCCGGCCGTAGTCCCCGTTTCCGTGGCTCTTGTTGTAGCGTGGTGAGCCGGCGAGTCTCCTACACCCTCCACAGACATCCACACACTGTCGAAAGATGCTGAACTGGCCCATCTGGAAGCTTGACCCTCAGCTAGGTAAGATCCATTAGAGGCTGTGGGGTTCGCTGTGGGGTGCGTGGCTGAGGGTCCAAGTCCTCCTCCAGGGGGAGTTGAATTAGAGGAGGAAGTGGAGGAGAATGTCTCTGAGCTGTGTCTCCTCCGGCCCTGCGGGTCAGCTCGAACCACCTTAGGCTCCAGCTGCTGTGTTGGCGTCCTACCTGGACTTGACGGGGGGAGAGGAGGGGAAATGGATGAGGGGGAGGCAGAGGAAGCATGGCCGTAGCGTCCCTCTATTACACAGAGGTGCTGCAGCATGGCTGTGGGGCTTGTTTGCGTCCTATCACCTCTGCTGAGGTTAAATGTCATGTCTGTATAGTCGTCACCCTTCGACCTCCAGTGACCTGCAGTGGGGACTCCAGGGGAGGCCAGTGCCCCTGGATTGCTAGCCAGCGGTCTGATATAACTGGGCGGGTTCCATGGGGCGACCAGGCTGGGTCTGGGAGACTGTTTTTTACCCAGACATCCTGCACTGTCCCGCTGATCTGCCTCCACCTCCACACTCATGTAGTCCTGGTGAACTTGGGGCTGTGGGGGAGAGTGGCGGTGGTCGACGGATCCCAGGGAAGGTGCTTCGTCTTGGGCAGAGAGAGGATAGGCAGGGGGCTGTTGTTGGTGGGGGTAGTGATCCCCAAACTCTATGTTAATATATTCTCCAGGACTGGAAGGCCTTTCGGATGAGCTAGCAGTGGCAGGGACTGACGTTGTGGTTCCTGAAGACACTGCGGAGGGCTCACTAACCCGCAGTGGGCCGTGGAAACTCCTTCTACCTAAAGGGAGGCGGGTAGGCCTCACGATGCGTCTGTCGGCCATCGCTGCGGTCGTGTGATGAGCTCCGTAAGGCGGCGGTGGATGAGAGGGGGTTGAGATGCTACTTCCTCCCCCACCCCTCTTCTCTGGGGTTAACATTGAGGCTGTGGCAACTGATGAAAAGACTGGCTTGGCAGGAGAACTCATAGGAACATAGTCCCCACACTCTTTCTCATCCCTCTCTCTTGTGGGGGCTTTGTAGGAGCGAGGGAGGGAAAAATAAGGGCTGTAAGACTTTGGGGTGCTCTCAGGTGTAAAATATCCACTACTCCCTTCGTTTGAGAGCTTGCGCCCTCCACTGCTGCTGTACGACATGTCCATATATTCCCCATTCTCAGGTCTCTCTGCTATACTGTCAGTCGCACTGGGACCTGCCAAACTGGAGCTACTGTGAGGGCTGGGGGAGGCCTGCACTGGGGAGGTGGAGCTGCCGCTGCCACCTGGGAGCATCATCATGTAACCGTGGGAGTCTGTGGAGGACTGAGGCTGGAGCTGGGGGTGGGCTGAGCGGGCAGCTAATGCTGGGCTGTGAAACTGTGGGGAATGGGAGACATGATGGGAGTAAGAGCCGGGTTGCATAGGCATGTAGTCGGGGTGTGTGTCCCGTGGTGAAGCAGCGACACCGCACAGCATGGGCATGTAACCGCTGTCTTCCTTGGCAGAGGAGGAGGAAAGAGGAGGACGCTCACTGCCGGCCTCCGTCCGGGAGAGCGTGGAGGGACGGCTCTGTTGGCTGTGCTCGGAGCAGGAACTGTAGTCAGAGCGGAGCGAGGAAGAGGAGGAGGACGGCCCACCACGGAGCAGCCCGCTGCCAAATGGCAACACCACATCTGACTCCTCGTCCAATGAAAAGTTGGTCTGGGTCATTTTCTGGTAAACGGCCACTCCAGAACCACCGGTTGCACCGCCTGCAGGTCTGGTGAATGAATGAGTCCTCCTTCTCAGCGATGACGATGAAGAGAAACGATCTTCCTCTGCCGCTGACGAGCCCTCATCCCGAGGTGTGTCACCTCCACTGTTGTTTCCGGACCCAGCACTGGTGCCAAACACCTCCCGGTTCCAGCCCATGGCCATGTAATCATTTAGACAGTTCTCCTCTCTGATTGGTGGGGTGTTGCCTAGGGAGTCTGGTGTGTTACTCCGCACCCGGAAGTATCGGAAATCACCAGGGCTTGAGCCATACTCATCCGAGGAGTTGAAGCCGCCATCAGACGGGGAGCCGCATATCGAGGCGCTTGATGGGCGTGTGAGTGTGTCGGACACAGAGCCGTGGCCGCTGCTGGAGGAGACGCTCACCGGGCTGGTTGTGGAGGGGAAGTGGGAGACGGGGAGGGAGGCGGAGCGGGCGTGGTAGTTGGCTGATGACCCTGGGATGGCTCTGACATAGCGTCCAGCGCCGGTGCTCGTACCAGCGTTTCCTGTGGCGACACCAACAGTGTGGCTGCCTCCGCCACCCTCCTGACGACCATGATGGGCACGTGCCGAGTTGAGGTGAACCAGACTTCCTGTGGCGGAGCGGAACGGCCGGTTCATTGTCCCCTCACCCTCACTGGATGTGCGGAAACGATAACCACTAGCCCCAGAGCTCTTACTGGAAGGTGGCGTACCCACGACCGACTCCGTTCTCGACCGCCGCTGCAGCCCAGTCTGACTCGGTGGCAGGTTGCCCAGGTGGCGCCGCGTCGTGATGAACGGCATGGGGTTGGAGCCCGAGGACTGGCTCTTACTCCTTGGCCGAAACTCTGCAAAAGCTTTCAGCGATTTCATCGTCTCCAGGATGGTCTCGTGCATGTTTTGGGCCACGACGGAATCGTCCACCTGCATCCATATCTCCCCGGGCCCGATCGAAGAGGAGCGACCCACCTCGATGAAAAAGAAGCTTTCTGAATGTCCACAGCGCCGGATGTTCATCAGCTGGAGGTTCACACAAGGGGTTTCAGAGTTCAACTTGACGAGGTGAATGGTTTTCGTTGAGAGGCATAGCCGGTAAACACCTGTGAGGTTTTTCGTTTGACCCAGTCCTTTAGGTTTCACATTCACCTGCCACACCTCCTTGAACACGGTACCAGGAGTGACTGTCCCGTATCCGTCATCCAGATCATCCGAGTCCAGGTGCCCCTTCTTGCCCTCACACATCAGCTCGCTGACAGCCACGTACCAGTCCTCCTGCTCCAGCTCGTTCTCCGCCACAATGGCAAAGTACTCGTCCTTGGTGTACAGAGCAATGAGGTGTTTGTTTTTGGAGTCCGCCCTCTTGTTTACCGTGAAGCACTGGTAGAGGTAAATCACCCTCTTCGGGGGAGAAGGGGCCACCGCTCCGCCGCTGGCCACGGCCGCGGCGGCGGAGCGCAGGCTGCTCCTGAATTTCTTCTCGCTGTCGTAGTACTCCAGGCGGCTCGGGCCGAGGTGGCTGGCCGCCCGCAGCACGAAGAACCGCTTGTGTCCGTGTTTCTGCTTTCGTAAATACCCACACTTGCGAATATCATCCACAGCGTCCGAGGTGTTGGCGACGCTCACCGCCGCGTATACATGGCTGCTGCCGCCGCCGCCGCTGCTGCTGCTAGCGGCGGCGGGGTCCTCGGCCGTGTGCGCCTGGCTGAGGGTCGACGAGCAGGAGGAGGAGGAGGAGGAGGCTTTCCTGCCCGGGGACTCCGCGATGTTTTCCCCGGAAAGATGCTGCTGCTGCTGCGGGGCCAGCTGGTAGTGGTGGTGGTCCTTTGGCGGGTGGTGGCTGCTGAGGTGGTGGTGGTGGAGGTGGTTGGAGGGCGGGAGGTGGAAGCGAGAGCCGCCGCCGCCGCCGCCGCTGATATTAATTAACGGGGAAGGGGGTTCCCCGACCGAGCCGTCTCCGTTCGCTGCAGCCGCGGGCTTCGTCCCCACGTCCCGCTGCTGCGTCTCCACCATCAACATCGCTGCCTTCCCTTCCTGGTAGTTCGTGAAATTTGCCATCGGAGAGCGCAATCAAAGGTCACTCCGCCAGCGAGCTAATCCGAGCGGACCCGGACCCCATTCTTGTTTTGGGAGACGAGCTCCCGAGTCCGGCTAGGCCAGCTAACGTAGACTGGCTCGGATTCACAATCCCGCCCCCCCCTCCCTCCCCGCCTGCCTGCCGCCGCCGCCGCCGCCGCGCACACCGGCGCCGTTATTCCGCCACAGGGAGCAGAGAACCCGGGGCCCTTCTCCCGGTTAGCGGAGAAGCCTGGAGGGTCCGGTGCGGGCTTTTAATCACGAAATGACGCCTACCGTGTGCGACATGACCACGCTCGGTGCTTCGGGGCTCGGGAGGACGCGGCTAGCTGAGTTAGCATCGCTGCTCCGCCTGAACACATAGAGCACAAACAACACATGACCCGCTGCGTCACACGCCAGCGGGAGGAACAAAGACCCGGCCGAGGGCGCCCATTGGCTCCTGGGTTTGACTGGCGCGCGGTGACAGGCGCCGCGGCCAATCGGACCGGGACATTAGCCCTGCGTCAATGGCTCGGGCCAATCGCGCCGCGCGGATTGTTCCCCGAGGTTAAAAATAGGCGGTGACCGTGTGAGGCATGTCTGGAGTCTGTGGATCTGATTCCCCCTGCGACTGTTTACACGAGGAAACTGATCCCAGAGCTGCGGAGGACCGAGCGGAGACCAGAGGCTGCCACTGTCTCTGTGGGCCGCGCCACACACTTTATGTATTTACATTCACAACCTCACAATAAAGTATTGTTTTTATTATTCAGCTTCCTTCACTCGGAAGCTGCAGATGCAACTTTATCGTGTTTTATTCAATTCTAGATTTTATTATTGTAATGCATGGTCATGCTTCAGGTTCAGTGTTTTTATTCTTTTATTTACGTTTCAATGTTATGTTTTATGTATTTTTACTTGTCTTTTATTAGCGAAGTGTTTTGTAACTTTGTTTTGATTGTATTATTATGGTTATTATTAGTAGAAGTAGTATTGTTGTTGTTGTTGTTGTTGTTGTTATTATTGCTATGGAACATATATATGCCTGAGGAAATACTGTACCCTGAGTGAGTATCTTCTTTTAAACCAACGCTTATCGTATTACATTCCTGAATTCACTTAATAATAGTTTTTATTATTGTACACAGAGTTCAGTTATGTCTTTATCAGTGCTGCAAATACATTGACCTATTCATAATGTTAGCACAGTTCTTCAGGACACATTTGAGGTGCTTGTACTTTTCATGTATGTTGCACTATTGTATTGTATATTGTGTATTATGTATGTTTTTAATGGTGTTGTGTCATGTGTGTACTTTTGCTGTCAATCAATCCATTCATCTATGTATCCATCTATTAATGTCTATTATGTTTTTCTTCAAGATCCACAAATAATTTCCAATTTAAAATAAAACGCACAGGTCCCATCCATTCACCAAGTTTCGTGTAAAGAGTACAACAAACAATGAGCTGTGAATTTACATTACTGCATCAGCAATAATAGCAATACTGAATATGATAATAATATGTTTATCATCCCTTTTTCATTTCCACCTGTGGAGAAAAGCTTGTTTCGTCTCCTGAACTCTTCCTCGTCCTCGTTCCCGCTGGGGGAACCGACCGACGCGAGGATCTCTCCGGTCTCTGGACCTGCTGCCTGCAGGGCCGGAGGTTTACTGAAACACTGCGCTGCTCCGGTCATGTGAGAATCCTCTGGTGAGTTTGGGCCCCCGGCCAACTCCAGTGTCAGCAAGGGTCAAGCCAGCCGCAGTGACCTCACACGGCCTGCATCCTCCGCGCCTAAAGCTATAACCAAACTCGGCTTTGGCACAGGTGGTGAATTCAGATCCAATCCAGGTTTGTACCAGTGCCATGTGCGACATCTGCCATCCACACCACGCTGCCTCTAATCCCTCGGAGTGATATTAAGTTGTTTTTAAAAAACCTTGTAGCAGATACATGTGGCAATAAGAGAGCGTGCGTGTGCAACAGCGGTGATTCGAGGCCCTCGCTGTGTTTTCCAAGGATACCTAGATGGAGCTGTCGAGGAGGCCTTTGCCCTGGGGAGGTCACCATGATCTTCCATGCCGCTCTGCTTTCTAAAAACCTACGACAGTTTGCATGCAACACTATGCTGGAGCCCTTTTATGCCAAAACACCTTCCAGTATAATGAGCGGGATCATGAGTAGGGCAGCTGGTCCCAGCAGGAATCAAACCCTCAACTCTGGCAGAGTTTTAGCCATGGGGAGATGCTGGACCACCTGTCTGTGACTCTCGCTGTAAATGAGAACCAACCAAAAAGTCATTAACGTTCATTAGTAATATACCTCTCTCCACGCCTGCTGTGTATAAATACAACTCTTTCCAATAACACAAACTCAAAGTGACTTTTGAGGAAAGGTGTTTTCCTGCCATCATCAGGTCGAGAAGGTCAATCTCAATATGTTCTGGAGCTTTTAATCATATCGCATGACCTTCCTCTACAGATGAAGTTATTTTCACATTAGTCTGAAGAAGTTTAGGACTTCTCATGGTCCTGAAACGCAGATAAATGGACCTCGTGGTCTAACTGTGTCGTCAACTACTGTTTCCATGGTGACAAACAAGCTTTCAACACTAATTGTTGTTCAATTGTCTTTGCGCTAAGCTAGGCTAAAAATGTCTTTGGTTTATTTCTCTCTTGGACAAAAAGGGGAAATTTTTGTGAATTTAGGAACCAGTCGTCCTGTAGTTTGAGTAACTTTATTGACACAAAAGGTCACAACAGTTTCCCTCCTCTTGCATTCCCCCCCCCCCCCTGTCCCCGTCCGACTCTTTCACCTCGTTAACCCCTTGTTACGGAAAGAGGGGACAGCATTGTGACAGCCGGAATACCAGGCTCCAATCTCTCTCACAATGACAGCTAGCTACCAGTCGAGCCGACGGGCAACCCAACTCTTCCCCTGGGGAAGTATCAGCTGCTTTTCAAAGGAACTCTGGTTCCCGCTAACCTCCATCTGGCGCGGGTACAGACAAACGCTCCCCCCCCCCACCTAGACCTTTCATCTGCGAAGTCACGTGGTCTTCAACCTTTTGCCTTGTTTCTATCTCGCTTCTGAAAACAGAGAATATCAGATTCTGCACAAATCTGAAATCTCCACGTAAACAGTCCCTTATTGCCCTGAGGTTAAAATAGTGAGTAGATTTCCAGCTCCTAGGTGCGTTCGAGGCAACCGGCTGGTTTGTGATCAGTTCAGGAGAATTCAGACTCTTTTTTTTGGCTGCAGAAAATACATTTTGTGATATAGAAACCAGAACAGATGCTGTGGCCGTGCGTCATTCCCAGTGTCCGTCACTGGGCCTGCTCATTGATGCAAAGTTCACCTGCAGTCTTTCCAGATCGGGTCGTAAATTATTTTAATGTGCAGCGGTGCTGTGGACAATGCTTGACGTCAGTGGTCTCGCTCTGCAGACACACGGAGGCAGTTGAGCCGCTGGAAATATGGATTTGATACTTGATCTTTAAATTTCATGGCAGGGGAACGTAGAAACAATTAATTTGTCTAATTAAATGTAAAACGTCCTATTATTACACTCTATTCAAATTCTTTTTTAAGGTTTTCAAGGTTGAACCCCTCCAGTATATTAACCTCATATGGTAAATATGTTTTACATTTAAATATTTAATATGAAATAACAGTTCAGTTTTCAGAACAACAACAATTTAGTTTTGACATTCATTTGCCTTCATCCAAATTTATGCAGACTCATTTCTTAATTTGTTATTATTTTGGTTTCAACCCTCTATTTTTTTTACATTATGACTATCACATTATCTTTCCCTTCCGTTCTCTTCTCCTGATTGACAGGGACCATGGCACAGCGCCCTCTGCTGGTGTAAATCCAGCCCTACACTCGAACCCTGTGCTGCCATTGTGCTCGCAACAAAGGAGCAGAGCCAACAAAGCAGAAAGACACACACAGGAAACACAAAGGAAACAAGCTTCCCTTTGTCGCTGACTCGGGCTGTGATTTCACAACAAGCACAGTTTCCACACTGTGTTGTTGACATTGCAATTTAAACACACACACACACACAACACTACACACTCACCACAACTCTATTTACACAAATGAACTAACTAATTACTAAACACACACACACACACACTTGCTCCATGTTTTTTTATGATCACTAACATTCAAACAAACTTTGACCTTTACACTGTTTGTGACACTCAGTGCACATCACTGACTTTTAGATTTTCGGTCCATGATGCACACTCAAGTATATTTTTCTGCCAGTATCAGTAGGTATTATGGATATTTACTGTATATTTCATACTCAGGGTCAGTGTATTTGTATCATGTGTGTATTTTATTTGTATGTTGTTGTTGTTTTTACCATTGACCTTTCAGGAACTGCAGATTAAAACAGGCCTGGAGACTAATTCATATTCACGTGTTGATTAGTTGGTTAATTAATATGAATTGTCTCTTTCAAATAGATCTGGAGAATTTAGTATTTTATTAACTGTGTTGGAATTTTGCAACTTGAAGCTGAAGGGATGAAGATAAAAGCAGCTCTTGTTCTGCTGTTTTAAACACTCAAAGAACCAAACATGAATAAAGATGCTTGTATGAGACAAAGTTAAAAGGTTTTTGCAGTTTATCAATCTGTTGCTGCAGAACTTCAATAAAAAAAAACAGCAACCCTTTCATTGCTGTAAAGACTTATTGAAACATCTGTGTCCAGGTGTAACGCCACAGTGCAACCCGAGGGTCGGGGGTTCCAAAAGGGGTCGCAACACGAATCGTGAATAAGACAGAATCCAAAACCGGTTTCTCCTCAACAAAGTTAGGTTTTATCTTCGTTTCCGCTTTTCAAATTATTTGAATGTAATAGTAAAAATCACTTTAGTTTAATTACACATAAATTATAGACTAAATCAGGTTACGTGTAACGTTTCGTTGGAACTACTGAGATGAGAGGATGAGTCCGTTATCTACACAGTGAGAGAGCGTGGTAAGCTCCCTGTCAGTTTAAGGATTTTCAATGGACACACACACACCCACACACACCCACACACACCCACACACACCCACACACACCCACACACACCCACACACACCCACACACACCCACACACACCCACACACAGGATCAACAGGGATAATCCTGCGGTGTTTCCAGGTTGCCATCTGTAGTTTGAATAAATCTGAGATTAATTTGTATTTCACCACTAGAGGGCGTTGAGGGGTGGTTTTAAAATCAGATTCACATTAAAAAGTTGGAGGAGAAACTTTTGAATGTGTAACTTAAATCTTCTTCAATCAAACTTAATGACATTAATTAACTGAATCATTTATATCAACACAGATAAAGATAAAAACATTAAATCAGAGCTACAATCACTCAATAGTAAATGAATTCGCCTTCACAGCTGAACTACACACGATTCTCATGTAAGAATAACAACAAATTATATTATTAGTTATATTAAAGCAGTGTCACTAGAATTCCCCTCAGAAACATTCAGAATCATTTGGTGTCATGGCGCCCTGCGTCTTTATTTGTGGGGTCACATGTTTAATGTAGATTATCAGAACCCATCAGCCAAATTCATGGATGGAGGATGAAGAGCAAAGACAAGGTGGTGAAAGCACGAGATGGTCATTTATCCTCCTTACCCTCCTTCCTCTCACCTCAGTTCACTTCCCTCCTCTCTCCTTTCCTCGTTTCCTCGTTTCCTCCCCCCTTCAGACGGGGAAACAGGGAAGTGGAGGAGGAGGAAGTGAACTGAAGATTAGCGGCGTTCCTCTGCTGCTGACGGGCAGTTTCTGCAGATCCCTGCTTTGCTGAGTCACCGCCTCTAAACATAGCTCCAGACAGGACTTCATCTCGTCACTTCAACACACAACACCACACACACACACACACACACACACACACACACACACACACCACACACCACACACTCCTGCTAACTCTTCTCAGAGGATGATCTCTGTCAAAGTTCTCTCTGTCAAAGTCCTGAGGTGAAGTTACGTGTTCGGTCCCGTCCAGGTGAGCATGTGACCCACAGGTCAGTCAGCGGTGAGACATCATGACGTGGTCTTCGTCTTCGGCTGCGTTGACCTTCGTCACGACGCGGACGTGAGAGATCTTCTTCACAGCCTCGTGAAACGCCTGCTTCCCGTCCCTGGACTCCTTCGCTGATGGAAAAGGATTGATTCGACATCAACCCAAAAGTAAAGCCAAAACATCTTGATTACCCCCTGGTGGTGGGCTGCAGTATTGGTCATAACTTTCACTTCTGTTGTTTTTGTTTAGCATGAATCACAATTTAAATAATGCATAACATTACCTCAGCTTTTCGCCTTTGCAAGTTGTTCCTGCTGCAGTTTCTCGGCTTTCCGTTTCTTGGACTGGGCGATCTCGGCCATCTGCAGCACCTGAGCCATTTGCCTGTTGGGACGGAGGAAACATGCATAAACACAGCTTGCACTCACATACACAAAACGCCACGTTGCCAAGAAAAAGTCATTTCTACTTGGTTTTGAGTTCTGGAGGAACAGGCCAGAGGTTTGGTGAACCCATCTCTCCCTACGAGCCAGTAGGTCTCCTCCACACCTTTCCCCTGAGAAGAAAGACAAAGAAAGGTGTTGAGATGCTGCCTTCTGTTGAAATCTTGTCCCTGATAAAAAAAGTTGTACCTTGACTTCTGCCCTGCCTCTTAATTCCCACTTGTAGCCGAGGTTTAGATCCCGCAGGATCTTCACGGTGCTCTCGTGGACGTGGATCCTGGAGGCTTTAGTTTAGAAACAAGTAGTTACTGCCTGGTTATTTTATACACAGACTTTCAGTCCTATGTTCTTTGTCGGTCTGTGACTTACGCATCCCGCTGGACTCCATACGAGAGGCAGTGGTCACCGTGTCTCCAAACAGACAGTAGCGAGGCATGGTCAGACCCACCACCCCTGCTACACATGGACCTACAACACAAACCACAACAGCTTTGTGAAAGGGTTTGGATTCAAGGATTAAATGTAAGTTAGCTAACGTCCAACACTCACCTGTGTGCAGGCCGATTCGTATCCTGACGGGAACATCAGGCATGTGTCTCATTTTGAAGGTTCCCACCGCGCTCAGGATGTCCAGAGCCATGTTCGCTATTTCCGCAGCGTGACGGTTGTCGTTAGGGACGGGAAGTCCAGATGCCACCATGTAAGCATCCCCTATCGTCTCCACCTGGACAACAACACAACACAGTTAGCAATCAAGGGATTTAAAGGGATTCGATTACTTGTGCTAACAGAGGCGGAGACCACCTTGTAGACGTCGTGGTTTCCTATGATGGCGTCGAAGATGGTGTAGAGGTCGTTGAGCAGGTCGACCACCTCGATGGGTTCGCTGTGGGCTGAGATGGTGGTGAACCCAACAACGTCGCTGAAGTAAAGCGTCACTTGGTCAAAGTGCTCTGGTTCGACTGTGCCGCCCACTTTCAAAGCTGCTGCCACGATCTGAAGGAAGAAGAACACGAGGTTAAAATGTGGGTTGAATTTTATTTAAATCATTGATCAGGATCAATTGTACAACGTTGTGTTGTGTAGGAGTTAAACTCACGGAGGAAGCATCTGCGTCAGCAGCTTCTCCGTCTTCTGCTTCTCGATCTCCAGCTCCTCCGTTCCGCTCTCGGATCAGCTCCTCCAGGTTAGAAGAATACTGCTCCAGCATCCGCAGCATGGAGTCAATGATGTTGGTCTTCTTCCCCTTGTTGATGTCTTTAAACTTAGATATGGGCGAGAAGGACAAGACACAAGTAAAACTTTAACTTATTAACCAACGACAAGTATTTAACTCCCGAACAAACAGCCACAACATTGACTCCTGCATTTAGTTTTACTTGTTTAAAATCAGCTTACAAAGCATTTAGATGCAGACATTGTGCTCACCTACCAGGTCATAGATCTCCTCGAAGCTGGGCCTCTTCTCCGGCTGCTCGTTCCAGCACTGCTTCATCAGCTGGATGCACTCTATCGGAGCGTAGTCTGGACTGACCACCGGCCGACACAGAGGAGGAGGCTTACAGAGCTTCTCTACGATGTCTGAAACACAGAGAAACTGAATCAGCTGTCGTTGTTTTAACCGTGGTGGCCACTTTGGCTGCAGGGATCAGTGCATCAAAAAGTAATTGCAGTGCATTTAGCATTTTCAGAATCCGGACGCAGTTCACGGACCTGCAGCGGAGAGGTCCAGCATGCAGAACGGAGGCCCTCTGAACACCACCTCCTGCATGATGATGGCAAAGCTGAACACGTCACCGGTCAGAGTCCCGTGAAGCCCCGGCTGCCCGCTCCTCAGGATCTCTGGAGCCGTCCACAGCAACTCTGGAACACACAGAACCGTATGACTTTGGTTCTGTTGTGGACACGTACACGTGTCTGCACTTGGACAAGGTGAACGTGACCCTGATCTGTTCGCTCACCCTCTGCGAGTGGTTCGATGTAAGGGAACCTCTGAGACTCCAGAACCTCGTTGTAACCGTAATCTGTGATCTTCAGGACAAAGCGTCCGTCCACCACACAGTTCCCGGACTTCAGGCGAGCGTGGGACACTCCGCGGTGGTGGAGGTACCTCATACCCTGAGGGGGGGGCAGCAGAAGGATTCATATACCTGGTCAAGTAGCCCTGAGGAGCTTTCCAAGTATCTAATCTACTTTATATCGACCTTGATGAGATCCAGCATCAGAGAGGACTTGAACATCCAGTCCAGCTTCACGTCGTCGTTCATCAGCAGGTCCTCCAAGCTTCCTCTGGAGCAGAACTCGGTCACGATGGCGAACACGCCGCAGTCGTGAAAGAAGCCCAGGAAGGGATTGATGTTCTCGTGACGCATGTCCTTCATCTGCAAACTTTGTTGAATTAATTCAAATTTTAAAGTAATGAAATCCACATTGTTTCACAGCGACAACATGACGTACCAGTTCAAACACGTCACTGGTTTTGGGGTTGATTCTGCTGAACGTCCCATCGGGAGTCTCTTCAGCCAGGCCCAGTCCCCTGAGGCAGAGAAACACAAACCAACAGAAGAGTTTCATCAGGAAACAGCTTCTTCTTGTTTTCAAGTGGCTAAATTAAACTGGTTTCTGCCAGTATTTGACATATTTTCCGTTCACAGGTAAACTCCAGGATAATGATGGAGAATAAGGACTGTGGGATGTTGTCAAATATTAAACTGGCGTCACCTCGTAAATGACAATGTTGGAGTTCTCATAGGTGGCCGGGGTCATGGTGGACACGGGTGAGGCGAGGCTGCGGTCCGACACGCTCCTCATGCCACTGGTTCTGCTGTCGTCCCGACTCAGCTTCTGTGCAGACGCGAGTTCAGGGTGTGAGGTTTGTTGTGCAATTTAAAAATGTAACAGCAACAATCAATCAACACCGGAGACAAGTGAAAGTTGGACTCTAAAGGAGATGTCAAGCAGAGGCTGACCTTGTTGCTAAGCGACGGGTTTATGAATGTGACATCTGCCAGAGTCAGTAAGATCTTGTTTGGACCCTTGACCAGGACAATCTGATTGATGCCTCGCCTAGGCAACAGGAGAGCAGGAGGAGACATGTGAAACTTGACGATAACATCAAACTTCTCTAGTTATTATACTGAAAAATAATAGTTCTAGTCCATATTGATACTCAAGACTTTTCAGGCTGGACATGGATTTGTACCTGACGCAGTAAATCAACGCCACGGAGACGACAGAGAAGACGATCGCTCCGAGGAACATCCTGACGGCCGTGAGCAGATCCACACCTGGAGCACAACATTGGAAAATTATGAAAATGTAAAAAGGGGAAATGACTTAACACAAATTGTAATCAGATTTATATATATAAAACATTATCCAGAGTGAAGCCCTCACCCCCCGAGCAGATGACTCCAGGAGTGAACCAGCAGGAGGAGTCTCTCCTGGGTCCGTAGCCTCGGGGGAAGTGGATGTCTCGACCCAGGAATCGCACCATCCCGACCTCCATGTCGATCCTGTCATCAGTCGATATGATGTTATTAATGCAGCCGCAGAAACAACCCTCTTATATGAGTCATCTCTCCCTGTATCACCTTGTATATGAACTGAATTATCCCTCTTGTACCTGTACACTGGCTTCAGCTCCCAGGAGAGACCGTCTGTGTCCAGGATGAGATATTCCAGCAGAGCTGCTCCAGAGTCGTTGGTTTTAATTGGGTGACTGAACCCCTGAAACGTTAATAAGATACTGCATGAACATATGAAATCATTCAAATGTATATTTCCTGTCCAGACAGATTTAATTGTATGGCATTAAATTCAAAAGACACATTTCTCAAGGGGACAAATGGACAAACTGTTTGTTCTCGGTCTTCTCAGTACCTGAAAGGCCAGATTGTGGGTGTGTCTCGCCAGGTTGCCGCCAGACATCCACTCCCCCGACTGCCGCACACGATGCACCGCGTGAGCCATGAAGAGGACGGAGCTGTAGATGGTCCCGAAGAGAGGAGACACCTGCAGGTCACAGAGTTCAGCTCAGACAGACTCACTACAAGCAGCACACGTGATTCGTCTCCAGCTCCGTGCATCACCTGCTGTGGCTTCAGCGTGCTCGCCACCTCCCCCGTCTCCATGGCCTCTCTGTAGGCCTCGTAGAACGACGTCTGGGGCGACTCGATGGTGACGGTCAGCACGGCGTCGTAGGCCCGCAGCAGCTTGCTGTTGCTCTGCAGAGCCGGGTAGGTGACGTTGCGGTAGGGGAGGCTGTAGAGCAAAGTGTCGTACGGCACGAAGACCAGGGAGCCGTCAATCATCTGCATGTCGTAGGCCGTCTCCAGCAGGAGCTTCTGGACGGTGCCGCCGATCAGCGCCGAGTGCATGCACAGGACCACGACTAGGACAAGACAAGATACTGAGTTTTAAACACTGTGTCCTTGAGAATGTCCAAGATCTCAAGTGTTATTTCGTCGCAGACACGCAGAGTAAATCCTCTGCCGTGGTCAATCAGTTCCCACCTCGTATTTCACTCATCTTTCGAACCTTGGCCAGAGTTCGCCTGATGCTGTGAGGAGTGTTCTCCATGAAACTGACCAGTCTGACCGGCAGGCCGTGGCTTCTCAGCGAATCAGCGACCTGAACAGGACCGAGACAACAAAGAGAGTTTGGATTCCTCTGTCAACAGCAGTTTCTTTTGCCAGTGTCAGAAATAAAAGCAAATCCAAACCTTGGTGGCCGTCTCCATCCAGATGCCGTCCGAGGAGGAGATGATGGCCATGTGCGCCCACCTGAAGTAATGCATGATGCTGAGCAGAACCCATGTGGGCCTCGCCATGGAGCGAGCGAAGGTCGGGTGGCTCCGGACGTCATCCAGCTCGTAGCCAACACAACCCCAAGGAAACAAAGCCTGGAGGAGCAAAGAAGAGATCTAATCGGATCTGTCCAAGCAGGAGAAGACAGGATATCTACTGCAAACTACCATTCACACCTACTTTGTTCCAGCCTTTGCTCAGCATCGATGCAGCGTCACAGTAGCCGGGGTTGACCGGCCCGATGTACCCCGAGGCCTTGGTGTGGAAACCCACGAACGCCTCCAGCGCTCTGGACGTCTCACACGGCTCCTGAAGAGGAAGTTCCAATAAGTCAATTCATCAAATGAGTGAATGAACCAAGCAGTGAGATGAGCAGCCTACCTGCAGCACGGTGTAATCAACGTGGCAGCGTAGGACAGAGACGGGTCCCTGTTGATGCGGTTGACGGCGAGCTGCGCTGCCACATGGGGAAGGGCCTTGGCGAACAGAGGGTCACATCCCCACGGCCCCACCACCCCGACCTTGAACCAGGCTGCCTGAGCCGGGTGGGGGAGCAAACACAGGAGAACCAGGAGGAACCTCAGGAGGCCGCGGAGGGATGGATGGAGCGGAGGAGAAGAGAAGAGAGGAGCAGCAGATTGGTCTGGTGTCGATTTGTCCGCCATGTGTGTGAGGTGTTGAGAAGACAGCACGGTGCTGGTGTCGCATCTCCAGCTCCACGGCCTCCAGAGCTCAGAGGAGCCAGGAGGAGGAAGGTCTGAGGAAGACCCCCGGGATCACCTCCTCACGTTCAGGAGCAGACACAGGCTCGTCCATACACGTAACACAGATGAAGGTGCAGCTCGTCTGTGTGTGTCTGTGTGTGTTGTGTGTGTGTGTGACCTAGAACAAGTGTGCGACCTGTCCTGTCAGATTATATCAAATCCAAATCCTTTGTGCGTTTAAGCCACGTAGACTGAGAAGTGAAAGTGATCATGAATATTAACCAGCAGGATAAAGATGTCGTTGTTTCACATCTCGTCACGAGTCCAAATGTCATCACTGCTGACTCATCTGACTTTTCCTCAACATTTATATTTACTTTCTGTAATTTTGTAACAAATATAATAAACAAGAAGTCAGAAAATGGGAAATTTGACCTTGTGCAAAGTACAAATGTGACAACTTTAATCTATCATGTGTATTAAGATTATAATTTCATGACAACTTCGGATCTGCACTGAATTTAACAAAACCGTTGATGAATATCAGCCTTATGAATATGTCTAATTTGTAAATAAAGATCCTGAAAAATTATTCCCTGAATTCTAAGGAGGTGAAAAAAATCCTGCTGACAAACAAACTGGTGGAAAATCCCATCCCAACTGCACGACGCTTCCCTGGACGCTAGGGGGCAGCAGCGGCACAGAAACACACCGACCAGCCTCTTTATTCCCGGACAGACAGAAAACATCCTGTGGTGGAAGTTCCTGGAAATAAAGAGGTTTCAACTTTGTGTCAACACGAAGCAGAGCGTAGTTTGCTCTCGTCCCTCTGAGGCGATAACAACTTACAAGGCGTTGCACAATGTGGCAGAACGAGCTGCACACGGCCTGCAGGGTCAACCGGGCCGATGGAGTCATGCTGATGAAATGAATCGCCTCTACTTCCCCCGGCTCAAACACAACGGCTGATTGAAATTTCCCCCAAATTACCAAACAAGCTCCGGTAAACTACAGCATGTTTTCACGAGTCGACGCTAAAGGCAACTTTCCAAACTCGACCCCGGGTTTATATCTTCTGTATCTTTAGACGAATCCGTCCAGATGCGAATCCGTCCAGATGTGAAGGTCTAATCCTGCCAGATGAACCCAGTGACTCCATTAACGCACACATTCAAACCTATGCTGCTTTGACGCCCTGTGACTCCGCAGTGTTTCACTGGTCAAGCCCAGTTATGTGGAATAATCTCTACATGATGAAGCAAAGCACAAAAATGAAACAAGTTTGGAATCAATCCGTGATGGAGGCCATGATGTGCGATGTTTGGTTTGTGTTTTAAATCTAAAACCAAATTGAATTAAAAGCGGTGACTTTGGAAAGTGGACCGGTCGGCGAGGATCCTCTCCAGGGGTCAAACAATCCAGTTAGAGGAAAACAGAAAGAACTCAGGATCTGGAATGTGGTCGTTTCCCTGAGCGTGATGGACAGCGAAGACACTGAGTTACACAACAAAACATGAACCGTGAGAAACGTTCACATCACAATCAAAAGTTGTTAATGCTCGACGGGCACTCGGAGCACAGATCTCTGCCGAGGCTGAAAGTCCAAACACACAAAACAAAGTCCAAGCGTCCAAACTGGAAAATACAAAAAGTCTTTCAACTGGTCCACAACAGTCGCTAGGACACAGGAGTCATTTTAAAATACATTAAGACAAACACATATTAATATAAATAGAATCCCTCCTCAAACCAAACCCACTTTAACTGATACAAGATAGATTTAAGATAAACAAGCAGTCATGAAAAGTTTATTGACAAAAGTGTTGCAAAAGCAAATAATCTCTGTGAATCTCGTGACTAGATATTAATGGTTAAACAGATATTTAGTAGATTTCTGTTCATCCTGACTGAAGCAGAGTTCACCCACAGGTTACTGTACCCCCCCCCCCCCCCCCCCCCCTTATATCCAGGTGATGACAGTCTCTGCCATGCGACTCTTTGAATTGATCACGTGCTCCTTCTTTTTTCCGAACGCCACTTATCTTTATGAAACGCAGTCACTTGGCGGTCGCAGACGACGGGCCCCTCGAACTCAAGACTGACCGGCACCTCGGAGGGGGGGGGGGGGGGGGGGCGAGCTGCAGGGGCCGACCACCGGGGGCCCCGGACGGGACGAAACAAGTTTCCACATCACATCACTGGTGACAGCAGCAGCAGCGTACAGGGCTCCACCGGGCGGCACCACATACTGAAGAAACCACAGCCTTTAACAATAAGAGCGACATGAGGGTTCAAATCTATTTCTCATGTTCTTTTAGAAACAGAAATAATAATAATTTGTTTACGACTCGGTCAGATTCAAAACATTAAATACGTCTCGGTTAGAATCAGGCATAAATCACGATTTCAGTTTTTCAACTTTTTACGTCAAATGTCCCAATTCCGAGGTTATTCACGTTAATTAGCTTAGCTTAGCATAAAGACTGGAAGCAGGGGGAAACAGCTAGCCTGGCTACACTTGGTGCTTGCGATACTTAACGTGCAACTGAAATCTGAACTTCGTAAAACTTATCGTAACTCCTAACTTTGATCGTAACGAGCTCTGGATCCTGATTCCCACCGACTCTCTTCACGTCTTTTCCAGAACAGACGGGTTTTAAAGCGCAGCCGGTTCCACATTGACGTGTGTTGAAACATCCACTCAGAGCCGTTCCCCTCCACCTCAGTCCGGCTAAAGAAAGTCTCCCTTATCTGATGTGGCCGGAAATTTGACCGCGCATCAAAGACGGAGCCATGAGAAGTCAGAAATGCAGGAAAGCGCAGTGACATGAATGAAGAATAAGGACGAGTAAAACCCTGGTGCCACCCAGAAGCCGCCGCGCCGCCCGGAACCGACATGTATGAGAAACAACCGGGTCTCACGAGGCTCAGCGGCACTAAAGCCTCATGAGGACAAATGAGTTGTGTAACGTGAGTTTCACAGAGTCGACCTCGCTCGGAGGATTTCCTCCTCGCGACGGGTTTGATAAATCAGCATGACTCATCCCCCGACTTCGCTCTAACTCCCCTCGGCCTGTTTGTCTTGGAGACAGCGAGAGGCCGAGGCGTGTCGGACAGACCGACAAACTGGAGGAGGGCCAGTGGTAAACACCCAAACACACTTAGACAGTTAACACAACATTTGTGTTTGTGCCTCAGATGCACTCCGTGGCTGTTTTTCATTCCCCTTCGCTGCGATGGTCGACTTCCTTTGGCTCACGGAGCTTTATCACGACATCCGATAGCAGCAGGCGGCTAGAATAGCACACACACACACACACACACACACAACACACACACACACACACACACGCACACACACACACACACACACACACACACACACACACACACACACACAGACACACACACACACACACACTCAAAGTTGCTGTAGTTGCAGTTTATTTGTTAAGGGAACTCGAGGATCTTTAAAATCTTTCACCCACCAGTTATTTAATGAGCTGCAGAAACCCATCGATCAGCCTCCTATTTACTGTCAGGAACAGAATCCTCCAGGTTCTTATCTGGAAAGATTCCAGGCAGTTGTTGCAACACAGAAGTTCTGGTGATTAATCAAAACCTTTTTTAAAAATCATTATCTTGAGCGAGAGGCAGAGACACGGAGGGAAATAAACTGTCGGGGGGAAGATGTGGTAGAAACCAAACTTCAGCTGTGGTGAAGTTCTGTGGTTTGAATGACCTGTAAAGTCCAGAGAAGAGGAAGAGGAAGGGAAATGAGTAAATGAGCTTCCCACTGGGAGCCGGAGCTAAAAATAGAGACAGCAGATCTCAGATATTGTTCTTGCATGAACTCTGGGGAAAACGACAAAAACAAAGATTAAGGACTGTGTATGAAGACGGGTCAGGACGGGACTCGAACCTGCTGCAGGGGGACTCGAGTCATACAAAGATGGATGATGCAAAACCGAAGCCAAGACACTTGGATACGGGTGCGGCCATCTTGTACTTTTCAAGTCGTGTTCATTCCGCTTGTTTGAGACGTTATTTAAAAGCGTGGGCCTTTCCCAGCGACATCCATCCGTCACTCGGAGACGAGATCGCAGAGTGGACGTCTGCGATCTCTCCGTCACTCGGAGACGAGATCGTAGAGTGGACGTCTGCGATCTCTCCGTCACTCGGAGACGAGATCGCAGATGTTCACTCTGCGATCTCTCCGTCACTCGGAGCGATCGCAGAGTGGACGTCTGCGATCTCTCCGTCACTCGGAGACGAGATCGCAGAGTGGACGATCTCGTCTCGTGCTGAAAGCCGACGTGACGGTTTGCTTCTGCACAGACGAGCTGATGAGTCTCTGATGTTCTGTCTCCTTTTAATCTGTCGGACTTCATCTTCCTTTCAGCGCCCGGTATCCTCTCTCCTCCTCTTCCTCCCTGTGTTCTGTCAACTCGCTGTCTCTTTAATAATCATGTTGATTTTATTTTTCTTAGACTCCTCTTCTCTCTTTCCTCTGTGACTCTCTCTCTCTCTCTCTCTCTCTCTCTGGGTTCAGGGCCTTGGTTTCATCCCAGACGGGACTGTAACTTCCTGCTGCCTCCTACAGATAACAGGCCAGGGCACTGGGGCATTAACACACACACACACACACAGACACACACACACACACAGACACACACACACAGCTGGTTAATGTCTTCCACACTGCCGCTGAAGTGCTTTCCCACAGAACAAGAACACCGATATGCTTGTGTTTAGTGGCTTTTCTTTGTGTATTCACCACAGGAACTTTCCCCAGGAACCAGGAACCTCTGCTGGATCATAGAAACTTAAGTTCCAGGAAATCTTTTAACCTCCCCCAAAAGTCCCTGCTCAGATTCACCAAATCTCCTCTGGTCTTTAGACGGATTATCCTGAGTTTCTGTGATATATTTGTCATATATCACAGAAACAAGACCATACACACATCACGTGCACTGCATCTCCCTTGTGCACGTGCATGAATAAACACAGACGTTCTCTATCTGTCATCATTAGAATCTCTGAGAGTCAAACAGTTCCTCCAAATTCAAACAGCCTTCCAGAGATCCTCTTCCTGATCTACGCGGCTGTGGAGCAGGATTGTGTTCGATCAGTATTTTATTTTGATTTCTGTGTTTTCCTAAACGTGCAGAGCCGAAACCAGAAACCTGAGCGTTTCCCAGCCGTTACCCAAAAAGGGAACGTTTGCCGAGGCTGCGTTTTTCTAAATGCAGCCTCATAAATGTCACGTTGCTTCTTCGTCCATCAAATCAAGTCTCATTTAAAGCTTGTTGTGAGATGGCTGCTGGCTCTGAGGAAGAGAAAAGGGAGGTAGGAGATGTAGGAGCACTTGTTCCAGTGGCAACACAGGAAGGAGGTGTTTAAGAGCCACATGGTGTGTGAGGGGGGGGGGGGGGGGGGGATTTAAGTTTGGATTTCAAAAGAAAAACACAAGGAAATTGAACATAAAGTCTTTTTCTTCTCGTATATACACGTTACCACGCACGTGTAATTTTTGTTTCAGCATTTATCAAAAATACCATCAGCGGATTCTAAAGTCTAAATCCACCGTGAGCGAGACGATCGGCTTCATCTTATCTTTGGCTCCAGACTCTGATGGAGTCCTGCTGCTTTTCACAGGTCAAAGGGCAAAAGGTCACGAGTCAGGGTCAGCAGACTTTTTTTTTTTTTTTAAGTGTGTGTGTCTGTGTGTGTCTGTGTGTGTGTCTGTGTGTGTCAGTGTAGAAAGGGTCTGAGTGGTGGTTCAGGGACCATGAAAGAAATTCCAGATGCTGTGGAATTTGTCTTCACTGGGAATCTTTTTTTTGTGTGTGTCTCAGTAAAAGAGAGAGGTCATGAGAACAGCAGAACACACACAGACACACACACACACGCACACACACACACACACACGCGCACACACACACACACACACACACACACACACACACACACACACACAGACACACACACATTGTTGCGCCCGGTCCAGATAGTTCCTCTTGTTGGAAACAGCCTGTTCAGCTACATTAACTCCACACGACACTAAAACCTTTGTCCCTTGTTAAAACTATAGAAATGAAATATTCCCATTAGCAGCGAACACAACTTCAGTTCAGATTCTTCACGTCGAGCTGTCGTGGAGAAGTGAAGTAGAGCTTCTGAACGAGTCACGTGGATTTTCAAACACGCCGTGAAGTGATTACTTTGACATCCAGTCAGATCTTAAAGAATTCGTTGAATGATTTGATGGTTAAAGTTAAATTAAACTACATAAGTCAAATACATGTAATCAAATCTTTTATTTGAGAGTAATCGTGTAAAGTGAAATTAGTTTTTTTTAATGTTAATTCAGTGAAGTTTCAGATGAGGCATCGACTTATCTTAAGTGTCATTTATTTCTATAAAGAAAGCCCCAAAAAAATCTCAAACATAAAAAATATAAATGCAAAACTGAGCCTGAAATAAAGTCTTTAGCAACATCTGCTGTTCCCTGGAATCTGATCGGTTGAGTTCAGTAATTCTTTATTGATTTGAAGGATTGAATTCACTTTTCAGCCTGAAGGAAACTGAGACACGACGACGTCGGCGTTCGGAGGATCGGGCGCCTCACGTGTTCGGAGGATCGGGCGCCTCACGTGTTCGGAGGATCGGGCGCCTCACGTGTTCGGAGGATCGGGCGCCTCACGCGTTCGGAGGTTTGCAGAGAAGCTCGATATCCATCACGTTAAAAACACGCCGTGTCTGATTCGCAGTCTGTGGCGTGTGCTCCGATCATCGGCTCTTCTCACGTCCACTTGTGACTCTCGTCCAAAAACACAGACACGAGCTCAGCTGCCTTAAAGATTCAGTCTTTGTCTTTACTCCTCTCTCCGCAGACAACGACTTGTTCTCTCCTGAAGTTCATCTGAGCGTTCTCCTGCCATTAACACATCTGGTAAATCTCCTTCAAAGAAAAATGCACGACTCTGATCTTCCGATGAAGCTCGGACTGTCTCTGTCGGGATCTTGTTTCAGATCACTTGTCCCGCTGCGATCAGAGAGTTGTGGCCGACTTGACCTTGGAGGAGAGGACCTGCCTGAACCTCCTCTTCAGCTCCTGCATGTTGGGGGATTTGGGTCGAGCCAGGTGGAGGCCGCCTCGCCGCTTCTCGCCGTTACCTCCTCCCAGAGCTCGGATCACCTGGAGGACGAGAGGTCGGGACCAAGTTAAACACCTCAGGCTGTCGGAGGGAGATTTCATTTCATACAACGAGAAGCTCGGTTGAAGCTGCATCAAATGATCTTTCCTTTTCGTTTCTACGTGTGTTAGAGCAACATCTCTCAAAGTGAACACAGCCTCATTAGTTCAAACCTCTGACATCAAACTGGAATCTGCTGCTTTAAATACCACAGAGGAAACTGACAGTATAAACACACTCAGATGAAATGATCCTCTGGGCATCGTCTCCTATTACTCGGACAGATCTATGCTGATATAGATTCTGCACATCGACAACCATCTGTAGCAACAACAAACAAGCCCCACCTCCTGGCAGAGATGGAGGAAGGCGCCGTGGACTCCTTCGTGGTTCTCTCTGGCCGAGGCCTCGAAGTAAACTCCTCCTGTGAGCAGAGGATCAGAACTTATCTTCCAGATAGCGCTCGGCATTCCTCGTTCATTAGGCGGCATGCAGGATATAGTTCACGTGCACGGGGGCAGGCGGAGAAACGAGCCGCTGCGATTGGTCAATCGGCATCAAAGTGAGAGCGGTAAATTCAGAGCTGCAGAGAAAAGACGTTCACTGATGGAATTTCTCTAAAACAACAAAACAAAAGCGATGTTTGAAATGTGAGGTTTGACCGAGACTTGACGGCTCAGAGGAAAAATCTGATCAAATCTCTTCTTCGCCCTTTTCTCCTCGACATGAGCTCAATTTAAGATCAATGTGAGATTCAGATTTAACTTTGCTCTTGTCTCAGCCAAACAGAAATCTGGATCTGGTGAAGTTTAGTGTGGTTTGATGAGGGCTTATGTTTCATAAAGTTGTTTATTGAAGAGATTGCATGAGTCTTGGTGGGAGGACGCACGGATCTCGTTTTAAATGGTGTCCACAGACAAAGAGCATGAGGTCATGACTGGAAAGGAAGAGAGGAGAGGAAGCAAGCGAGAGAGAGAACGAGGAGGAAGGAAGAGGCTGCAGGAGGAAGAGGAGAAGCTGCAGGAAGCTGCAGGAGGAAGAGGAGGAAGCAGCGCTGCAGGAGGAGAGAGGAGAACGCAGAGGCAGGAGGAAGAGGAGGAAGCAGAGCTGCAGAGGAAGAGGAGGAAGCAGACGCTGCAGGAGGAAGAGGAGGAAGAGGAGGAAGAGGAGGAAGCAGAGGCTGCAGGAGGAAGAGGAGGAAGCAGAAGCTGCAGGAGGAAGAGGAAGCAGCAGCTGCAGGAGGAAGAGGAGGAAGCAGCAGCTGCAGGAGGAAGAGGAGGAAGCAGACGCTGCAGGAGGAAGAGGAGGAAGCAGACTGCAGGAGGAAGAGGAGGAAGCAGACGCTGCAGGAGGAAGAGGAGGAAGCAGAAGCTGCAGGAGGAAGAGGAGGAAGCAGAGCTGCAGAGGAAGAGGAGGGAAGCAGACGCTGCAGGAGGAAGAGGAGGAAGCAGAAGCTGCAGGAGGAAGAGGAGGAAGCAGAAGCTGCAGGAGAAGGAGGAGGAGGAAAGCTGCAGAAGATGGAGGAAGCAGAAGCTGCAGGAGAAGAAGGAGCAGAACGCTGCAGGAGGAAGAGGAGGAAGCAGACGCTGCAGGAGGAAGAGGAGGAAGCAGACGCTGCAGGAGGAAGAGGAGGAAGCAGACGCTGCAGGAGGAAGAGGAGGAAGCAGAGCTGCAGGAGGAAGAGGAGGAAGCAGCAGCTGCAGGAGGAAGAGGAGGAAGCAGAAGCTGCAGGAGGAAGAGGAGGAAGCAGACGCTGCAGGAGGAAGAGGAGGAAGCAGCAGCTGCAGGAGGAAGAGGAGGAAGCAGACGCTGCAGGAGGAAGAGGAGGAAGCAGAAGCTGCAGGAGGAAGAGGAGGAAGCAGACGCTGCAGGAGGAAGAGGAGGAAGCAGACGCTGCAGGAGGAAGAGGAGGAAGCAGACGCTGCAGGAGGAAGAGGAGGAAGCAGACGCTGCAGGAGGAAGAGGAGGAAGCAGCAGCTGCAGGAGGAAGAGGAGCACGTCTCACCTAACGAAGCTGCTAACGTCTCGCCCTCGTCCGCGGGCACCTGTCGGGCGCGGAGCAAGTCGCTCTTGTTTCCGACCTGCGGGACATTTCAGATTACAGAGCAGATTACTCTACAGAGATTAGGGTGAGTAGGTAACTGAGGCCTTTGGTCCGGATGATCTGGACCAAGCTGAAGGAACCTGAGACATCAGTGATCAATGAGAATCAGTAATCTGTGGTTATGGGAGGCCGCTCACTGACCAGTATCACGGGGATGTTCCCAGACGGGTGGATGCGTCGGACGTGCTGGTAGAGCGGCTGGATGGTTCGGAAGCTGTTGTGGTCGGTGATGGAGAAAACCAGCACGTAACCGTCTGCCCAGTAGATCGACCTGGAAGACCAGTCAGTAAACAGTTATTATATCTAGTGATGAATCATTTTACAGTTATCACAAGGTATTAGTCATTCATATGAAGGTCTGACCTGTTGATCTGCTCCTGACAGTACAGACCCTCTGGGTCGTCCTGCACACAACACACAGACGGGTCAATATCTCAATATTCAAGGTTAGTGATGAAACTATTAGTTTTTACTATTTATCTGATTAATTAATTAGTGTGATGTTTCAGGAAATAGTGGTAAATGGTCAAAACTGTCAAAATAAAAGTCTTAAATGGTCATTCGATCAAATCATCATCTTTCTGATTCCTTCATTGACTGAATATGGTCGACACGTCTCCACTTCCACAGAATCTGGATCCAGATGATTTAGAACTTGCAAAATGGCCGCTCTCACATCAGAGACATGCAACAGGAGGAAGTAGAGACGCGTCGTCCATCTTTATTTACAGCCCTTGTTTGTCTTATTCCTTCTGATGTGTCAGCGAAACACATTTTCATTTTTCCCAGGAGGAGGAGGAGGAGGAGGAGGGGAGGGAGGAGGAGGAGGAGGAGGAGGAGTGTGAGTCTGTTTATGGACTCCAGCTGTTTCTCCACCTCTGGCTCCTCCTGACCCGACGGACCACCCAGTCGGGTCGGACGCTCACTCTGCACAGATTTACCCCAGAGTTCAGGATTCTCAGGCTGAAGTTTTTACTTGTGGTTGTTTATCCTCGTGAACTCCTCGACCCCCCCCCCCCCCCCCCCCCCCCGACTCCACACACCTCATCATTTCCTCCTAATCTCTGCTAACTGCTCCACCGTCCTCCTCCATCGCACCACGTCCTCACCCCTCCGGTATCTGCCCCCCCGCTAGCTGCCAGGCACGTTTCACTCATTATCCTCATCATGGGTCCAGACATGGTCCGACGGTCACTTCCTCTTTCTTCAAATACGTTTCCTCAAATTGCTTTAGAGATAAAAATGGAAGTTTTCCTTTCCTGTCGACCTCTGAGGGACTTGTTTACACTTTGAGATGTAAAGCTCGTCCTGCTTTTTGGAACGTTTTCACCAAATGCACCAAATTTGAATGTAGAATTTATGACACGACTCATATCTTTAGCACCTGTTGTCTTTTAAACTGAAAGGAAAGTGACAATAGAGAATATTTTTCTCTCTGTTCATTGAAACTGTGGAAACATGGCGGCCGCTCTCTGCCTTTACCTGGAGGGCGACGCAGGGAGTGTCCTGGATCTGAAGCGACACTTCCTCCCCGTCCATGGTGACCTTTCGGGAGTAGAGCGCCCCTGTGGAGAACCAACGAGATGAGGGGGGGGTGGATGAATGAGTGAATGGACGGACGGATCAATGGAGCCAAGGTTTTTTTTCTGCTTATGCTGCTAAATATTTCAGAGGCTGAAACTCACCCGTGTTTGCTTCATAATCCCCGATGAACCTCTTGGTGAGGAACCTGACGATCAGAGCTGGGAGGAGACAAGAGAAGTGTGGATCAGGCAAAGAGGGAAACGTGGAGGAGGATCACGTTCCTCTGGATGATCCACAGCTTGTGCACGACAGAGTTTAAGAGTGGTGCTGTGGTGTGTGTGTGTGCATGACAGGAAATCTGTGCAGAACTCGGAATAGAAAGATGAATTCGCCCAGATTCAAACCTACTGACCTACATAGCCGTTAAATATTTGCTGCCCGCGAGTGACACTGGAATTTCCCGCTTCCCCGACGAAAAGGGGGGGGGGGGGTTTGATTTCAGAGACCTTCACAGCAGAGAGATGAGCAGAACCAACAGGACACGAGTCGGCACGGAGACAATCATTCACCACAGAATCTGATGTCGCAATCCTCCCTGCGTCATCTCGTCCTGCTGGTAAATCAGTGACTCACTTATCAAATGTGTTTATTTGGATTCAAGGTTTTTTGCAGAGTTTTTGTTTCTCTGAGTTTCGTCAAATCAGTGGATTTCTGCAGGTTTCACTCGTTACAGGCCTCAGGAAGTGTCGCAGTTTCATAAAGAAAATGGAAAATGGTCCGAACTTCGGCAGCAAAGGACAAAGGTCCAATAAACCAGAATCTTACAATTCCCATCAACTTTGTAACAAACCCCTACTGTCCCATAAAGGCTTGTTCCTGTTTATCCCCAAGGCTCCAGTTGGTAAAACCACAGCCTGAGACATGTCCACTTCCTACTAATCCCTAGGGCGTAGGGGGCCGTCCTGAGTGAGTGAATGGGCTAACACAGAAGACCATAGCTGAATAAGATGACGACACTTCCACTGTCCAGAATGAGCCAAACATCCTCATCAGAAACATGAAACATGATTTATTTAATGTGCTATGTCCCACTAGCTAACATGGAGGAGTGGGATTTATCGCCTGTTCTGCACCCAGCCACCAGGTGGCGATTGAGACACTTTGGCTTCACTTTTAGCGAAGTGTCATGAGCGCTTTAAATAATTATTTACACCCGTTTAACAAAAGCAAATACTACTTTTAATTTTTATTTTTATATTGTATCTTTGTGTAGTTTTCTGAATTACTTTACAGTTGCTAGTTATATCGAAAAAGGCTAAAAACTTTGCTAAAGTTTTACAATGTCAACGCGTAGAAGGTGAAATGTCTCCCCCTGTCGTCCAGGATAGGTATTACATCTCCATCATCTTTACCAGCAGACATTTATATTTCATATTTCATTTACATACATTTATATTTCTGCTTCTATTGTGCAAATAACAACACAAAGGTGATTCCGAGCTGCGTGACGAGCAGATGATGCTGTGGCTGTGGATCAGATCTCAGCCTCCACTGTTCATGTGATCACTTTGAACTAATAACGGTTTCAATGCACACATACAGATCTGAGGTGTGTTTGGGTTCGTACCGGTTTTGCCCACGTTGCTCGCGCCCAGCACCACGATCTTCACGGTCCGGGTGGGGACGCAGTCCAGCAGCGGATACTCCGGGATGGGCACCAGCAGAAAGTTGCCGGACCCGCCGCTGGTCATGGTTCTCGGTGCAGAGTCGCCAGTCAGACGCATCGAGCTCCTCTCCGCCCTGGGATCAGCCTCCTGCTCAGTGGGGGGGAATAATCCCTCCGCCCGGGGGAGAGGGCGCAAACACAATCACTCCAATATTCCCATAATGTCCCATAATAATCCCTCAGAGCTCCAGAGGAATCCCGGAGCCGGACTCGTGCAGCGGCCGCTTCATGCCGTTTTTCTTTGAGATGCAATATTTCCCAAATATCTCCTCGAAGTTCTTCCCCCCCCCCCCAGCGCGAGGAGAAAGTTTCCCCGTGTGTGTGCAGCGATGTGACCGCGCGGACTCCGGCTCGCTCCTCGGTGCGCGCGGTGCGTAAAGACGCGGAGAGGGAGGGAGGGAGGTGGAGTGAGAACCATCCCCTAATGGTCCCATGGGACCGGACTGGGATCCAGTTTCCAGCCGGGACCCAGACACCATTAACCTCCTCTGGTCCAGCGAGGAAACACAGCAGGGTGATGGGAATAAACCAGTAAAACAAATGGATCCTAATGGAGAAACTGGTGCCAGAGAAAAGCTCCAGTTTACATTTTCAAGTGAAAAGTCAAATCAGCCAAACTGCAAATAATGAAGAGTTAATTTTTGTTTAATATTGAATAATTCATATTTAACACCTGACTTGGATCAGTCAAGTACAAATAGTTACAAAGACGTCACAACTTTCCCAAAGACGTCACGAATCACTTGTTTTACTTTATTGTGTAAAAGTGTAAATTTGAGGATCGTCCCCTGCAGCCAGCGACACAAAGCACCGCCCGCCTCTTCCACCCCCTGTGTTCAGAGTCACACTAACGAGCGCTCCCTCCGGCTGGACGACCGGAAGCGTGAAGTCAGACGGAATCACCCCGAGTGAAACCGGAAGTCAATTCATTTTGACTTTAAAAATAAAATGTGACAAAAAAATTATATTTGTAATCGCTTTTACTAAATGCATTCTGTTAGTCTAGAGGTGGACGAGCTCTTATAGTTTGCAAACAATCAAAAACACTCAAACTGAACAATATAACCGTTATTATCATGTATTACACATCATACTAATGATACTAACAATGCTCATACTACTTCTAGCCTACTACCACTGCTACTACTAATAAATATAGTAATAATAAGAGTAACATTTGTTACTACTATCATAATTATAGTAATACATACTACAAGTACATATATCATATAATATGTGACACGTACAGGACTCACTGGAAACGTGACATAGATCATGGATGGATGGTAATATAATATAATATAATATAATATAATATAATATAATATAATATAATATAAATAATATTATGATAATTATGATAAAATGACAACAATTACAATTATGAGAAGTGTAAGGCAATTGTTTCATCACCAAAATAAAACTTACAGCAATACTACTACTACTACTAATGTTAATACTAATACTACTACTTATAATAATAATAATAATATTTATTACTATGATTATGCTGAAAGCTCCGGGGCGGAAGTGCAGTCTGCTCTGCGGGCTGACAGCAGCCGGACACCGGGGCAGGAGACGCTCCCTCTCCCGGAACCTTGCAGCCGCAGCGGCTCTCTACAGTTCATCGGCGGGGCTCGGTCCAGCATGGCGGCTTGCGGATGGAAATACTGATGACAGTCCGAAAGATCGCCTCGATTTGTACGATGGTAAGAAGCCGAGGGTTCGGCCGGGGCCCCGCGGCGACTCGAGCCTCTTCGCCCCGCGGCGGCTCGTCCCTCTGCCCGGGCGAGTGGAGCCGGGGCGCTAAGCTAGCTGCGCGGCTAGCAACCGGATAACAACACGGGGGAGTTGTGGAGCTCAGCCCGGGAGCGGGAGCTCCGCGGGTAGCGGGGTTCGGTGGAGTCGTCCCGGCTCGGTGTGGGAGTCGGGCCGGATCCCCTCTGTTCATTTACCCGGGTTTCAGTGTGTTTACACGGGAAGGGCAGGGGGGTCCGGCTTAGCTTAGCTTAGCCTGCTAGCCAAACTGTGTGTTGTGAAGTTGTTTACTCGGTGCGGGTCCGCAGGGAAACCAGCTGCTCGGGCGCGTGTCGCTGATCACCGCTGGTTTCTGTGTAAACCAGTGACACGCAGTGAACTGGTGAACTGGTGGACACTGGTGTTGTCCAGTGGATGTAAACACATCACACAGCTGATGTGGAGCTGATGGAGGAACCCAGCGTTTCCTGTCATGGGACTCGAGCTGATGTCCAACCGGCGGTTTGTGAGGTTTGATCAGAAGAAGATGAATCCTCCATCATCATCATCATCATCATCATCATCATCATCCTCTGGTTCTAAAGCTTCAGTCTGACTTCTGCTTGTTTTGAAATCCTGAAACTTTATTGATCTTTGTACATAAATTTAAGTCAGAGGTCAACTTCATAACAACACTTGTAAACATGCAGATTCTCCTGCTGACCTTCTATTCAAGGATCCATGAAGTTGCAGGATTGTGCACGTTTTAATAAAGTTTCTGGACATTAAAACCTTTTTAAAACCAAGCTACTCTTAAGGTTTTGAAATCCTGAAACCTCCGTGATCTCTGTCAGCGGTCAGCGGGCCGAGCTGTGAAACAACACTTAATCCCTGTGAGTGGATTCTGCTGCTGAGCTTCTCTGCGATGATCAATAGTTTCAGGATATTAAAGCATTTTTGAAAAGAAGCAAATGAAGAGGTTTTGAAATGGAGCCGCAGAAACTCGCTCGATGCTCAAAGACCTGCGGCCTCACTGCAGATCCCCCGGCAGCAATCTGTGAGGTCGAGGGGGGGGAAAGGTCGATCGCTGTGACAGCTCCGTGTGTTTGTGTTGTGGTAGAGACACACACACACACACAGACACACACACACAGAGCGTAAAGCTTAAAGCTACAAGATTAACTTGTGACTGAAACTTATCCGCTGCACCTTTCAGAGCCGACAGACGGCCGGGCAGATGCCACCGAGGAGTCTGCTGGCCGCTGGTGCTTCTGATGGCGTGTGTGTGTGTGTCTGTGTGTGTCTGTGTGTGTGTGGCACATGCACGCTGTTAAAGACCGTGCACACACACACACCCGCCCCGTTTAACCCCATTTAAACACAAACAAAGCTGTGGTTGGCAGGTTTGTTTGGTCCGTTTGCAGCTTTGTGAGCCGACCGGCTTCTGTCCACAAGGTTTTTTAGTTTGTGTCATTTATTTGTGTGAATATCAATTTGGCTTGTGATGTCAGAGATGTTTGTCTCAGTACAACAACTTGTGATCATATCTTGGTCTCATAGACTGTTGGACGGCTTCCAGACAAACACTGAAGGCTGGAGATTTTTTATGTGAGAACGCAAATGTCCGAGTCAGTTGCTTTGGACCTTTTCTGGAACTTTTCCTGCCACAATTCTGGAAAATATCCGAGCGAGTCCGTGTGAGAATACAGAAGGAAAAAGTCATAAATCTCAGAATACTGTTGAAACATGACGCAGCAACAAAACAGAACAACCAGTCGGTCATATAATCCAGTTTCTCCTGAAGCTGTTGACACTGAAAACATAAATTACATAGTTTGTGTTTACAGCTCATCCTGAATAAATCTTTTCCTTTCCTCAGGCACTTTATGTATCTGCCTCTTTGTTTGATCGCCTGACGTGACAGAGCGTGTTTGTGTTTGTGTCCCCGTGTTGCGCCGAGGTCGCGTTTGTTCGATAGATAACCTCAGCCTGTTGTTGACATCACGCAGGCTGCAGCGTGAGGATGAGTAACTGTGGCTGCGCCGGGGTCGTCAGCTTCCCTCGTAGGAAAAGCTGCATCATCGTTCGCGTCATGATCCTCTTTCCTCCCCGTGCTGCCTGAACATCAGACACAAAAACAGAACGCCTGTTGGGTTCGGGTCGGGTTTGAGCTACACTCTTAACAGCTTCCTTTTAAATGTTTAATTTATGTAAGAACTAGACAAACACATAATGAGCCTAACGCTGTGCAGAGGAACGTGGAGAGAGGATATGAAGCAGGAAGCACAGCTGCAGCAGCCAGATGGTTCAGAGCAAAGAGAGCAGAGCAGGAAAACCAGGAAAACAATGTCCAGGAAGGAAGTGAAGGACAAAGGAAGGTTTTTGTCGCGGATAATTTCATTACAGTGTCGAGGAAATTATGATAATGAAGAACAAATGTATGAGGGAAAATGTTTATGTCACAGTTGTATGTCATCGTGACCCTTTGCTCCGCCTCCCGCAGGGCGCCAATGCCTCAGCCTTGGAAAAGGAGATTGGACCGGAACAGTTTCCCGTTAATGAACACTACTTCGGATTGGTCAACGTAAGTGTCCGTCAATCGCACACAGCTACACATCATGTTGATTTGGTGACGTGTCTCCACTTCCCAAACGCTGTCATTCATTATCTCAAGTTCTCTCAAGGCCCAGACCTTCAAAATGAAAGAGAAACACAACAGTTCCCAGGACGAGCAGCACTTTGTCGACTGTAACAAACACACCCTCCACTCACTGTGTGCGTTTCCTTCCCTCTGTGTTCTTCTTCTTCTTCTCCTTCTTGTAGTTTGGCAACACGTGCTACTGTAACTCGGTGCTGCAGGCTCTGTACTTCTGTCGGCCGTTCAGGGAGAAGGTGTTGGCGTACAAGGTAAAGTGATGAGAGAAACACCGCGGCTGCCACGGCACGAGTCCCCTGCACAGGCGGAGCGCTCACGTTCAAAGAGTGCACTCAAATATCCAGTGAAAACATTGGACCCACTGTCTCCTCTTCCTCCTCCTCTTCCTCCTCTTCCTCCTCCTCCTCCTCCTCCTCTTCAGGTGCAGCCGCGTCGTAAGGAGTCGCTCCTCACCTGTCTGTCCGACCTCTTCAACAGCATCGCCACGCAGAAGAAGAAGGTCGGAGTCATCCCGCCCAAGAAATTCATCTCGCGGCTGAGAAAAGAGAACGGTAGTGACTGAGATGTGTTCTGTAATCTTTTAAAAGTTTTGATGTGCAGGTGTTCTGTCTGTCTGGCTTTATTGAAACTTCCTCTCACCATGGAGCGACACAGCTGAGTCAACCGATTGTTGGGGGGGGGGGTTAATGAAATAAAGAGGTCGAGTGCTGAGAAGTTAATCTCACAGCTGAGGAAACACAATCATCAGCCAGATCCAGGAATGAGAAGCAGCTGACGGAGAAGAATCGATCTTAATTAGCTCATTTCCCCTCGCTAACATGCGCTTCCTCTCTTCCTTCCCCCTCTGCCTCTTGTCCTCTCTCCACTTCCTTCTATGTTTCTATATGTTTCTATGTCTCTCCCCCTCAGAGCTGTTTGACAACTACATGCAGCAGGACGCCCACGAGTTCCTCAACTACCTCCTCAACACCATCGCAGACCTGCTCCAGGAGGAGAAGAGCCAGGAGCGACAGCAGAATGGGAAGCTGGTGCAGAACGGAGGGGCAGGAGGAGGAGGAAGTACAGGTGGAGGGGGAGGAAGTGAGGGAGGAGGAGGAGAGGAGGAGGAGGAGGAGGAGGAGGAGGAGGTGAAGGTGACGGAGGAAAGGAGACGCAGCAGACGTGGGTCCACGAGATCTTCCAGGGAACACTGACCAACGAGACGCGATGTCTCAACTGTGAAGCTGTAAGTGTCGGTTCCCATATTGTGATTTCACCACTTGAAGACAGGGCGGTGAAATAATGCTCACGACTCTTCACTTGGGTCCAGGTCAGCAGTAAAGACGAGGACTTCCTGGATCTGTCGGTGGACGTGGAGCAGAACACGTCCATCACGCACTGTCTGAGGTAACTAAACGCTCATTTGATGGAGGAAAGAACGGTGATGATCGCAGTTTATCTCAAGCTGCGTGTGTGTGTGTCTGTGTGTGTGTCTGTGTGTGTCTGTGTGTTTGTTCTGAACAGGGGCTTCAGCAACACGGAGACACTATGTAGTGAATACAAGTACTACTGTGAGCAGTGTCGCAGCAAGCAGGAAGCACAGAAGAGGTGAGTGACAGCAGCAGCTTCTGTTTTTCAGTCCGTCTGATTTGTTCTATTAGAAAGAAACCACATCTGGTGTTACCACGGCAACCAGTCGGGGGTACTTCCTGTCACAGAAGTTCATCACGGGTGTTTTTAAAGTCTTGCAGTGAACCACAGCGGTTTCTGAACTCAGCACTTTGTCTTCACTGGGTTCAGCGTCTCTGCTCTCGAGTGCGACTTTTTGGACGAAGAGCCTGATAAGTGCACCGGCTAAAAACCCATTAGCGTGAAAGCGCCGGGCTGTCACCGGCGCCGGCGCCTCGTAGTAACACTGAGCAGAATGCTGCGAGAGCGTGGGCCAAGTTAGGACGAACACAAAGCGTCCAAGAGCCCGCTCCTCGCTCCTGATGGGGGGGCTGGAGTGTAAATGGTGTGGACATGGAAAGCTTTTAGGCCTCTTGACTTTTAGTCTGGGGACGACTCAGCATCACTGCGTCTGTGGTTGTTTTCCACTGACCTTTTCAAACTCAACTTTAAAAACAACTTTACAGCCAAAAAATACTTTGCCGTCTTCCTACTTTATGTTGAGTTCAGAGACTGTTTGAAAAAACCCGACATGACACCATTAAAACTGTGTCTCTGCGTCAGGATGCGGGTGAAGAAGCTCCCGATGATCCTCGCCCTCCACCTGAAGCGCTTTAAATACATGGACCAGCTGCACCGCTACACCAAGCTGTCCTATCGCGTCGTCTTCCCGCTGGAGCTCCGCCTCTTCAACACGTCCGGGGACGCCACCAACCCGGACCGCATGTACGACCTGGTGGCCGTGGTCGTGCACTGTGGCAGGTCGGTCCTTCGGTTTAGTTTGGACTCAGTTTTCTGGCTGTTGCTGCAATTTTAAATGTCTTAATGTTCTTATTACAGTTGAAATAACATTTAACATCTTGAGTTGACATATGACCTGTGTCCCTCTTGTCCTCTCCGTCTCTGCAGCGGTCCCAACCGAGGACACTACATCACCATCGTCAAGAGCCACGGCTTCTGGCTGCTGTTCGACGACGACATCGTAGAGGTAAGAACGATTCTCTGGTTCTGGTTCCTCTCGTCTCCGGGCCCGTGCGCCGGTGACAGCCCGGTTCGAATGGTGTGAACAACCATCACTTAAGGTCAAATTAGGAAACCACAGTGATATCGTTTAACTTCCAGACCACGAAATCCTCCATCTGCTCCTTTTCCTCTCACTTCGAGGTTTCCTGTCTCATCTTAACCAGACAGGAATCTCAAACAGCTTCTTGCTGCGGATCCTGGCGCTCCCAGTGTTGTGTTTGGATTTCCTACGACGGCTCGACTTACATACTTCAAACTTCAGCTGAAGGACGAGGAGCTGAAATCGTGTTTTAGTGATGTGGAGAAAGTGAATAGCTGCTTTCGATTAGAGAGCAAGATCAGATTAAATACCTGAGGACAAGACCTAGAACGAGAATAATGTTTTCCTGCTCATTTGCTCTTTATCCCTCTTTCCCTCGCTTCTCATTTTAACTGAGAATTCATTCATCCCAGTTATGAAATTATGATAACTGACTTGGGGCTTGTGTAACAAACTGTCTGCTCTCGTCTGCGATGTGGCGACGGGGGGGGGGAACATGGCAGCTGTCGCAGAACAAACAGTCTGACATCCTTGCAGCATGTGTGATGGTGCTGAGCCATCCCCCCCCCCCTCTCCGCTCGCTGCCATCCCCGTTGCAGCCGATAGAACGACCTGAACATGCAACAGTTTGTTTGCATAACCCAGTGGAAGGTGATGTGATGATCATTCAGTCTGAGGAGGGAAATCCACCGCCGCGGCGTGTGAAGTTAAAAGTACAGTAAAGCTTAACGAGTGCCGAGCGGAACCAAAAGCACGATGCCGGTCCTGAGCCTTGGCAGGCGACCGCGCTGTGCACGGCCGGAGCCTCGGCATGTCGATGTGCTTTATCTGCAGCTACGTAACCTTTCACTTTGTTTTTCTTCGTGGTCGGAGCCAAAAAAAGACGACATGCCGCAGCAATCAAGCGATCAGGAGTCTGAGGAGACTGAGCAGTCGGGGCGGTTAAATGTTTCAGGGTTGGTTCGGGTTCAGTCTGCGTTAAAGAGGGAAGTGAAGAGCTGGTTCTAAGTCGCTGGGATCGTGGGTAATGTCCAACGCTCGGTTGTTTTCATGCTTCTGCACCAGCGACAGCCAATTTGGTCCAAATGTTCAAAGATGAACTGATCAGATTGTGGTGGTCAAAGGTCAAAGTGACCTTAAGTGAAGCTTTCTACACGGGCCCAGCTTTTACATTCTTCATATTAATTCACCGTTTCTCGTCCACACACAGTTCCACTTCATTCACGATCTACTTTGCCTTAAATAGACTTGAAACCTGCACTGGAGTCATGTCTTTGGGAACTTTTACCCAATCAGAGGAGTTTATTTAGCTTTAGATCTCGGAGGTTCCCCCCCTGCTGCTCAGGCACGGTCTTCAGGGACCGGTGTTTAGAGCTGATGGCAGCCGTGTGTTTTTCCACTGGGATGGTAAAGAATCCTGCTGGAACATCTGGTCCAGTGGACACAGACTGGCTGAGTTTGCAAAAGCTGAAACTCGAACTTCTCTTCTTCTTTTGAATGATTTACTCGTCCTGTCTGCTTTGTGTTTCAGCTTCCACCCTTTCCCCTCAGTTTGTATCTGTCTTGCGTTCCTTGTTAAGCTCTGTGGGTCTTTCTGAACCGCAGCCAGTTCCCTTTCACCAGCGATCAACAAATATGTTTGGTAAAAGTTCGGTTTTCAGCCTCATCCTCTGCTGGACCGAGAACTTAAACACCAAATGAGAAACAGGCGTCAACGTACTGACATTTAAATGGAGATTTGTGGGCAAATGAAAAGAAAAGCTGGTGAAACAGTTACACAACAGAGCTGAACACCACAGAGAAATGAAAAGAAGGATTTCAAAGAGTTCAAAGACCCGTCGTCCTTGTGTTCATGCAAATAAAATGGAAACTAATGTTCAAACAGATTTGCGGGGGTTAAGCAAAGTGAAGCCCAGCTGCTCACGGATCCATTCTCCCCCCTTTTCAGTTCTAATAAAAACAAAGCGTCCTGATCTCTGCAGTAAGCGGCTCGGGTTTGTCTCTCAGACTCAAAGAATATATGAGTTCTTAAAACTTCTGTGTTGTGTTCGTAGGAAACTGGGAATTCCATCTTTTCTTGTTCTACTAACTTTGATTGCAAGACAGAAACCGGGTCACATGGGTACATAGAGCAAACAAAGTGGTTTCTAGCATGCTGCTAAGCTTTTGCAACTTTGGTGCTTTCCTTGTAATAACTTTATCATTTTCAGAACTGATTTTGTTGATTTGAAATAGAAGAGAATGTTTTATATCCCTGTTTAAAAAGTTGGAAGTAAATGTGATGTTCTTACCTCGATTTAAGTCTTTTGAACTTGTTGGAATGTCGATGTAAGATGACGGATGAGCTTCAGCCTGAGGTCGTGTTTGGTGATAAGATCTGAACTTAAAGCACGAACTCTAATAACTCATATGTCACAACTCGGTGTCGAGCTTCAACTCAAACCTCCGTCTTCTCTCCTTGTAGAAGATCGACGCTCAGGCGATCGAGGAGTTCTACGGCCTCACATCGGACATTTCCAAGAACTCTGAGTCAGGATACATCCTGTTCTACCAGTCCAGAGACTGAACCGGCCGCCACTCAATCCCCCACAGACTGTCACTCAACAGAGGGGGAGGGGCTTGCAGCTGCTGCCGGCTCCGCCCACATACGTATCCAGGCTTTATTCCCTGTAGGCGGAGATTTGCACTGGAGCGCCCACTCGGATTGGTCGAGACGTGCGCAGGTCGCATGGCAGCCTCCTGGATTACGACCGTTCGAATCCCCTGAGCCCACACTGCAACGAGCGCCTTGACCAAAACAAGATGGCCGATTCTGCAACACCCGCTCTGCACTGTGGCATCAGCTGGGGACGACGTGAGTAACGCCAATCCAAGAGGCTGACATCACCGTGTGCACGCCGGCCCACCGCGGAGGTAAACGCTGCCGGGACTGTGGTGGTGACGCAGAGGGACCAATCAGGACGAGACACCAGAGGTCGCCAATCCTCCTCGTCGTGGTTACCGTCGGTGTCATCATGTCTTCTTTTAGTGTGCGTATGATACTGAGCTCAATTCGCTTTCCACACTGACCGTGAAGTTTTTTCCTTCGCTTCACGCTAACACACGCTAACACACACACACACCCACAAACCAACATCGTGTCGGAACAAAAAAAACCACCGACACGACCGTTTCCTCATCGCGCAGCGTGATCGTGTTCTCCGAGCAGCTGTGGCTAGTTTGCAGTGTTCACGAAGCGGTGATAACGTCTTTGACTGATAATTCAGGCTAAGTTTTCATTTTGAATCCTGAAAATTTGACCGAAATACAATTTAACAAGTTTGTGTAATTTAAGCGTTTATATTTTGATTGATTATTTACAGGGTTTATCTTCACTTCCTGTTCTCAGGACTAAAACACGTGTGTTCATCACAATTATCAAACCGACGCCACTCACAATTTAATGCTAAGCTGTCGTGCTAGCTGTCAATGCTAAAGAGAAACACACGGGAAACAAGCCTGTCTCCTCCTCCTCTTTCCCATTAACACAATTTGATTGGCGGCCGCATAGAAAGTTGAGATCTAATCAACTTCTACCGTACTCGCGACGCAATGGACCCACAATGCATTGCAGTTATGTTTCGGTCCCGTGGTTCTATAAACTTTTGTATAAAACACGTTAAATCTGAGTTGAAATCGTTAAACTCCAAATATCAACGTTTGGCAAATGGTGGTAAAAGTAAAACACAGAAGAAGTGGAAGTATTTGAGTTACTGGTGTGTCGGGTCATATCCGGGGCCACAGACCTTAAAGTCAGAGCGGTCGGGTGGTCGGTTAAACCTTTTGAACCCACAGTCCCTTTCTGCAGTTTGCTTTTTATAACTTTCAAATGTCAGAAGAAGCAGATTTGTACCATTTTAAGGCTCGAACACAAAGAGACAGATCCTTTCCTTTCACTTCTGACAGACACTACATGAAGCCCGTGAATGTTCAGTGGTTCCCTTTTTTCTAAAGCTTTACTCCTCGAACCCTTAACTCCTCCGTGCACGCACCTCGCTGCAAGCTGGCACCGTGCAGCAGCCACCAATCAGCCGCTGGCTCTGGTTCGTGCAGCTGCAGCTCTGGCAGCCGCTCGGATCTTTTACATAACATGTTTTTCCCTCGGTGACGTCGGTGGCGCTCGCGCTCGGCTCGCGTGGCGCTCGCCCACAGCCGGTCCCCGACTCGGTGGATGCGATGAGACGGCCTCATGCCTGCGATTGTGGTTAAAGTGGCTTCCTCTGCTCGGTATCGGATCCAATTCAGCACAATGGAAACGAGTCGAGGAGGAAGGTCACGCTTCTGATTCACCGCTGACTCATCCTGCCGGTGGTTAAATATGAAAGGTTGAGACTGAAGTGAAGCTTTTATCAGTTATTGTTAAAAACTCCTTCTAAAGTTTTGTTTGACTTCAGGAGAAACAGGAGACATTTAACCTTTTACTTTACTTCTCGGTTTCGTCTTGTTCTTTCAAGTTTGATTTACGTTAAAAAAAATGTTCTGATGCCAATTTTCAAAGTACTGATCCGATACCAGTGCGTTTTAAAGAGGATAAAAACTTGTTTAACGTACTTTAACAGCTGCGTGGAAGTGATCATTACCATCCCTCCAAACTGAAGTCTTTTTACTTTACAACTTTACACGTTAGCTAACTCCGGCTAACGCTACACTACCGCACAATCACTTCTTCTCCTTCGCTGCTCTGAAATCAGTACCTGCTCGTGGCAGAACAGCACAACTGCTGTTTTTGAGTTTTGCGAAGAAGAAGAAGAAGAAGAAGATGAAGATGTGATTTCTGTTTTTTTTTTTAAGACATGGCGTCGCACCAGTACGTATATTCACTGACTTGCCGTTATTGGCATCGGAACATCTCTAGTTGTACACTGCTGAGCTCACGAGGCTCCACCCGACCGGGCTGTCCTGGTTTAACAAGCGAGCTCACCCCCCCCCCCCCCTTCAGTCACTGAGCGGCAGCAGATGGAAAGTGAATGGAGACGCTCTCTCTGCAGCGTTTTAAGCTTGTGTTTATATTCCACAGCGGCTGAGTGGCCGGGCAGTGGGTCAAGTATTATCTGAATGTTCAAATGTACAGTAAAATGAAACCAGGGCTGCCGCTGCTTGACCTGGAAAACACGGTTTGGGTTTGGGTTCGTCTCGAGACCCTCGAGTCGCTCTCTCTCCTTCTTAGGCAAGAAGCATCGTTTCAGAAACCGAGCGAATCCGTCGCCCGATCCTCTCTGGAGAGTTCGGATCTACGGTTGACATCACGTCGCCTCGATTTCCACGGAGCTCTGACGTTTCAGTCAGCGAGCAGCTTATTAAAGTCATGACAGGAAGAATGTTTCAAAGTAGAAACTCACGTGATGACGGGGCAACGTTTGTTCTGACCCAACAAGGCCCACGTTTATTTTGGGTTCGACGAGAGGAAACAAACTAAATTTAGTTCCTGTAGCAAACTACACGTGGGAAAAAAAGTTTCTGCCCAGGAGGAGGGAGTTGTTGAGTGTTCTTACTCTGCACCTGCCTCATGTGTTTATCTTTTAACTAATCCTCTGGTCAGTTTGTATTTTCACACGATAAAACTAGTTTATATCTAGTTAAGCGACTGAAATGTTCCAGTTCCATGCGTCGTATGAAAGTCCTTAAATCTGAGAGTTAGAATCGCAGGAGGAGAGCAGGCGACTTCAGGCGTCTCGTCCCGAACTCTTCGCTCACTGGGTCAAGTTCAACACTATTTCCTTTTTTTCCTGTGCTGCTATTATACGTGAGACGTTTTGGACTTCTGCAAAATAAAGTTGAGTTTTAAACCTTTTTAAAAGGAACGTTTCCTTCGCTCTCGTGATGTGAAAGAACAGCAACAAGCACAAAAAGGCCTCGTTGGAGATGAAGTCCGCAGAATTCAGTCGGACGAGGAAATAAAACCGTTCACGGAAGTCGTCAGCTCTTTTTATTTAAATATTAATATGAATGTTTATATTAACTTCTTATTTTCTTAGATGTTTCTCTTGTTTTTGATATATTGTACTAATTCTAACAGTCTACCATTCTTGCGTAGGCGGCTCCCGGAATATTTTGAGGATTTATTTTGATTTCTGGACGTACGTGACGAGAGGCGTTGACGTGTACATAAATACAGATGTTATTATTGGAATATAATTAATTGCTTGCTGGAAATAATCAACTGACCCTAGATGGAAAAATGTTAGTGGATGTTTTTTGTCTCTACTTTTAATTCTGGCGGGTGAATGAATATGTCTGGGGCTTAATTATAATAAGTGATAAGCCCCACCCGTGTGGCATCACGGGATACTAAAACAAACCGCCCCAGATCAAACTGATCGGTCACAGTATCGTAACGAAAGAAGAAAGACGCTTTATAAGAAACTGACCGAAAACTGTCGAGTGAATCACTGTGTTAAAGGAAAAATCCACTTTAATATTAACGAGACTTGTATTATAATTAGTTTGTTCAATAATGAATAGAACTTAAATTAGTTTATAGCTGATTTATCGATAGCTGCAGCACAGACATTCCAAAGAGTGTTTAGAAACAGTCAAATATTTAGTCGGAGGTTATTGACAAATGTCAAAGGGATTTTTTATCAAAATGTTTGTCACAAAGGAAATATGAGCAGATGGTTGGAGAAAGGCATGATGGGAAATGTAGTAAATTGCTCCCTGACGTAAAAACACAAAGACATTGAATAAAAAAAGCGCAGTTTGGATTTTTCCTTTAACAGTTGAACTTTGTTTCCTCTGAAATGTCTGGACTTCACATCACTTCCTCTTTTAAAGACGAGAATGTAAATGTTTGAATCGTCGATCACGTGACAGACGGGAACGAGACGGCAGCTTCACAGACACAAACCAGGAAACAACTCATTTACACCAAAGTGAACCAAGGACGAAAGATCTTTGTTCGATGACGTGTGGGTCGTGAGAGTCTGGATTCCAAGTGGATCCTCGGCTCCTGTGGGTTTGTGTCTGTGCAGCTGACCTTCAGTCTGAATCCACGTGGACGACGTGGAGTTTGGGAACGACGGCTGGTTTCTGATGGCGTCCAAACTGTTTGAAATAAAACACAAACTGGTTTTAAAGAATCGTCTCGTGTGTGTTTTCTCTCTGCGGCCGATTCTCAGGATTCATTTGTGTGAAATCATCTGCAGTGGTTGTTTTTACAGGTGTTTCCAGACAAAGTTCAATTTGCTTGAGCATATTAAACTTTATATTCCCACTATGTCCCGAGTACAGGTCCTGACATACCTCAATCTGAGTGTAGTATTAAAGCAATTTGAAAACAAAATAATAAAACAAATACTGAGAAACCAAGGTTCAGTTTCAGCTTTTTGGATTTTTCCTCCAAAACAAAAACAAGCTTATCAAAAAGTTTCCATGAGTTCAGGAGCAAAGTGAGCTAACGTGGTGAATGTCTCCCTCTCGTGGTGGAACGAGGCTAATGCACTGCTTGAAAGCTTCTCAGACATCAAGGTCACACAAACCTGTTTCAACACATTTCAATTATTAGTTATAATGAAATATAAAGTTTGAAAGGCTTTGATCAAAGTTGGTCGTAGGAGGATTTATAAAGAAAAGCTGTGGATCCTGAAACCTTGATATCAAAAATAGAATTGACTCATATCACAGCTTTCACCAAGTTCTGAGAAAAGTGATTTTTGAGTCATCCTGCCGACAAACAAACAAACAGACGCAGATAAAACATCTTGTTTCCTTTAATACAGTTTGTGTTTGATCTGTTTTATTGACATCGAATCGTCTGAAGGTTGAAATCTTCCTCTGGAGCTGAAAGGTGAAAACAACAGACACCAGATGGAGTCTGTTGTTTGGTGGTTACAGGTGAAGCTACAGTTACACACGTCTACGTATAGTAAAGACAAAAGGTTTGTAAACTTAGGAATACATCATGTACACGTTATATATATATATACACATTGTATTACATTAGTACTGCGATCCACTTCCTGATAATCTCGTGGTGGGTTTATTGAAACTCTTCTTCCTGGTCCTGGTCCAGGTCCGAGCAACTTGTGCTTCAAATGTTTGGCCTCAAACTGTCTTTAAAAAATGTTTCGAGTGTTTTTCAGACATTTTCCTTCTTCACTTGTTTGTTTTCTTCGTTCGGGAATGAGGTCAGAGAAGAGGGAACGCTTCCTTCAGGTCAAGAGGAATCCTGCATTTCAAAAATTGAGACGTCTGATGTGACTAAGACGCATTTTTAATCCTGAAAATATACTTTTCCTTTCTGTAAATGTAACAGGAGCTTAGACCAGTTTCCCTCTGACCTCTGACCTCAATTTACACACCTTCAACCTCCTCTCGCTTCCCCTTCCTCTTCCTCTCGCCCTTCATCATACCATCGTCTCCGAGCTCGACCCTTTCCCGGTGAAGAAGTCCCAGAAGTTGGCGGCGGGCGACGGTTTGCCCTCCTCGTGCGGCGCCTGCCTCACCCAGATGCTGCTCTCGGTGGAGCCGCTCAGGCTGGAGCAGCTGCCGCCGCTGAGGGAGAAGCTGAGGGCCGCACCCAGCGGGCCCCTGCGGTCGTGAGGGTCGGAGGAGGAGGAAGAGGAGTGGGAGGAGTGGGAGGAAGAGTGGGAGGAGTGGGCCAGGCTGAGCAGGTTGTGGTGGGAGTGGAACTGACGTATGTGGCAGATGGATTTACCTTCTGGGACGTCACCTGCCGGAGCGAGACGGGACAAAATTTGTACTGATTCCTATTTTTAAACAAAAGATTCAAAACATATCGACTCCAGTAAAACAAGGTACCGAATCTGGTCTCCTGCCGCTTCCGGTTCTGGTTCAGCTTGAGCACGTTGAGGAACACCTCGCTGATCAGGGTGCCCTCGCCGCCGCTCCCATCGGGGGGGAACAGAGGCGAGGGGGTCTCGAGGGGGGACAGACTCCCGCTGGACGCCCCCACAGAGTCCAGAGACGCCCCTGTGTCCCGGCGCCCTCCGGACTCGCTGCCGCCCTCTACTGGCAGGTGGCTGCTGCTGACGGGAGACAGGAACCGGTCAGGACAGGAGGCGGAGCCAGAGCGGCGTTATGAGGGACTGGTTGTCATGGTTACCTGAGTTTCCTACGCAGCAGATAGTCGATGATGTCCGGGTCGGTTTGGATCAGACTCATCAGGACCTCCTGCTGCACCTCGGCAGACACCTGGACACACACACACACACACACAGGGACAGACACACACACAGGCACACACACAGGGACAGACACACACTTAGTGTTTTCTGCAGAGGGCGCTGTTGCTCAGTAAAAGTTCCATAGTGTTGCTTTAAAACTAATACAAAGAAATAGACAGAATAAGAAAAATACCCAAGTGCACAACGTCAAAACTTTAAATCTGCATGATTATATTTAAATAAAACGTTTTTCTATGATTTGAGTGAATTGAAACTTAAATAAATGACACATTTCTGAATGTAAATCGACTCGTTCATTTCTATCAATAACAGATATAATCATAAGACTGAATATTGCTCGTCGTACTGTTAAGAGCTTCCTGTGGTTCTGTACGAGCACCAGAGTGACGCTGATGATCGCCGTGCTGTCCTCGATCCTCATCGAGTGAGGACTCACGTCTCCTCCGCATTCCCTCTGCAGCAGGTTCGGCCCGAAGATCACCGCCAGGTTCGCCGCCGTCATCTTGTTCCCCGGGATCTGGGAGAGGAGGAGGAGGAGGAGGAGGAGGAGGAGGAGGAGGAAGGAAATGTGTGAATTGACCTTTCAGAATTTGAATATGACTATTTATTACAGTTTTAAAAGCAGCTCAAGTGTTTAAACATAAAAACCATATGGTCCTTTAAAGGAGCATTCCAGCTATTTAATGTTCAATGGGAGCTTTTTATTATAATAAATAATACAAAGTGCTTTCCCCCCCCCCCCCATTGAAAGTACGTGGTACCTCCTCGTCCTGGGTTCCGATGGTGTCCTGGGCGAAGCTCTGCACCGTGTGCAACAAGGTGAGGAGACGCAGCAGCGTGTCGCAGTTACAGGGCGGGAGCAGGTAGAGGAGGTGCTGCAGGTACTGGAGCTGGTCGGCTCCTCTCAGCACTGCAGGAGGAAGAGGAGGCGGAGGAAGAGGAAGAGGAGGATCATGTGGCGGCGGCACAGACCGTGAATAAAGATTAAACTGATAAACTGCAGCCGGGCCACCAGGGGGCGATTTGGCTTCAATTCTGGGGAGCTGTGACTTCGTCCATCTTTGTTCAAGATGAAGATTCAAGATTTTCAACCGTCACTTTTCAAATCTCTGCTAAGAAATTTATCAGAAATGTGTCAAACGTCCTCATGTCACGTGAGAGGCACACGTTTGGATATAGATATAGAAGATAAAGCTTTTATGTATTTCTACGTGGTGTAGTGAGTGTGTGTCGTACGGTTGGCGTGCAGGAAGGCGGGGTAGAGCTCCCGGGGCAGCAGGGGGTCAGGCATGTCCCTCAGAAACTCTTTGAGCAGCGCCGCCACATCATGGACGCTGTGCTCCTCGTCCAGCTGAAGGTCCACGCCCACGTCAAAGTCCTCCCTCAGCTGACACACACAGACACACACACACACACACACACACACACACACACACACACACACACACACACACGTTACTCCCACACTGAGGCCACTTTTCCCCTGATGGAGGCGATTTCTCAAAAACAGGATCTCACACGTCAACACTTGGTCACTTGAGGATTATTTTTTATATTCCAGCGCAGGAAACACGGGACGAGAGTGAATCAGAGGAAAAATTCACACTGAGCGTCATGACGGGGAAATGAACCCATGATGTGACTGACACCTCTACACCTCATCATCGTCATCATCGTCTTCATCTCTAACCAACTTCGCAGATGAAGGTTACAATTAAATGGAATAATACAGGAATAGATCAGATAGAATATAATGTAACTCAGATTATGAAGACTTTTAAAGTTAATCACACGTTTCTCGTCTGTTGCTTTGTCAGTTTAATGTCGTGGTCGTGTTTTATTTCTCATGTATTTGTAAATGAATCCACACGAGGAGAGAAAGTGTCGTCACCTGTCTCACTCTCTTCTTGGAGCTGCCGACCCGGAAGATTCCCACAGTCTGAAGACCTGAGACGACAAAATCCACGATTTATTAATATACATTCACACTGACGACATCTGAAATCATGTCTTTAATGTAAATCCACACATCTGGATTCATAGTTTGTGGCTCTACAGGCTGATTCCTGACCGTGGTTCTCGATGTGGCTGCAGCATCTCTCCAGAACCCGGGGCACCTGCCTGTAGATGGGGTTGAGGCTCAGCTTGGTCTGGGTCCGGCCCTCGGACGAGCCCTGACACTTCTTCAGCTCCAGCTCGGCCGGGTGGGAGAGCTGCAGCGCCTCCAGCAGCCGGGACTGACTCTCCACCAGGTCGGAGATGGAGTCCACCGACAGACCTCCCTGAGGGCGGAGGAGGAGGAGGAGGAGGAGGAGAGAGGAGGAGGAGGAGGAGGAGGAGGAGGAGGAGGAGGAGGAGGAGGAGAGGAGGAGGAGGACGAGGACGAGGAGGAGGAGAGAACTACAATTAATTCAAGAGTTTCTGGATCTGTGGATTTTCTCATTTCTTAAATAAACTTTCTGTGATACTTTGTGAATCCAGCCGTCAGTTCTTTACTAAATAAATATTTCTGTATACAAGTGATACACTCTAAATGCAATTACACATTTTTCCACTAGATGGCAACAAGTCATCTTTAACACTACAGTGATCTTACTTTTGGGGAAATGGAAAAAAACTAAATTGAAAAGACTTTATTTTATTGAAAGCTCCACAACAAACTAATAAATGGACCTGAGGTGAGTTTATTATACAAAGATTTAAGTATTTACCAGGTTATACATTTCAGATATTAAATATACAAATCTGATATCAGACATTTATGCTTTCAGGTATTTCGAATTGCATTAAATAGGAATAAACCCCAGGATATGAATTTGTAATCCTGATAAGCAACGTGTGTTTGATCTGTGCCTCCACCTGCAGGAGAGATGGATTTATTAAAAGGTCCTGATGATGGACGAGGACAAAGTGTTTGAGGTGAGACGCTGGAGATTAACGGGACGTTTGAAAAACAGACAGACACGATGGAGACGACAGGACGGAGAGAAAGAGGAGAAAAACAAATGGATGCACTGGAGGCAGGAAATGGAAAGAACGTTTTTAAGATGGATAACGCTGCCGTCCAATAAATATCAGAGGAGCTGAGAACTAATATTCCACAGGAACATGAATCATTGACCTGAAAATCATTTCCTCAGGAACGCAGAGCGACGGAGGAATTTCCAGCAGCAACCAAGTGGAACTCAGACATGAAATATATATTCATAAGGAAAAGAAATGTGCAGAAAGTCTATGGGCCACGGACCTGATCAGAAAGGTACGTTCAAAAAGAATGATAAGCCATTAGATAAAATCATGGACGTATAGTTTTGTGATATAAAACTGGTTAGGAAAGGTTAAGAAAAAAGGCGAACAGGAAGATTTTATTTGCATTTTGAGTGTAAAACAATATTTTCTCTTACTTTTGCTTATCAAGAACAAAGTGAAAACCTAAATATCTGAATATCGATGGTTCCACCAACACTGTGAGATTCTTGGCCCCAATAATCTTCCGTCTGCCAACAAATCAAAGATTTATTCGGCCTTTTCCGTCTGAGATCATCTACAATAGCTGAAAAACCCACAACTCAGGATTTATTATATTATTCTGTTGCTGTAAGTGACCAAACATCCCATTAACAGACTGGTTCATTATTCTCCAGCTTGAAAACAAAAACCAGCTCAGGACCAGTTCACCTGGAGGAACCGTCCTGAATCTCTCCTCTGGTCAAAGTGACGGAGGCTTTTCACGGAAGTTATTAAAAACAATAACTGTACAAAAGTTAAACGTCTCAAACAAACTTCTCTCTTCTTCATTCTGCTCCTGACGTTAATTTCAACCTTCGCTCCGTCTGTGCACGTTTATCCGTCCGTGCACGAGACGCGACGCAGCGGCGACGACACCGAGCTGCTGCTGCATCATCCGTCACTCTGTCCAGCCAAGTGTGTGTGTCTGTGTGTGTGCGTGTGTGTGTGTGTGTCTGTGTGTGTTTTCTTCAGTGAGCTGCACTTCACGGCTGCTTCAGGTTCCATTAAGATGCTTTGAGGCTGTGATGACACTTATTACAGGCTTAACGTAACCACTGCTTTCAGATCAGTGCAGAGAGAAGTGCAGGACAGGTAAAAACACACACACACACACACAGCACCACAACACAAACACACAACTGTGGAAACGGTTGTGAAAATGTTTACAGCTGGAGATGCACCTGAAATTAACTGGCTGAACTGGAGGCCTTCATTACAGAGCACCACAACCACACACACACACACAACACACACACACACACACACACACACCACACACACACACACAACACACACACACACACACACACACACACACACACACACCACACACACCACACACAGAATTTGAGTCTCTTTCAAAAAACACAACAAACCAAATAAAGGAAAAATAAAACACTGAACGATTGAATCAGGAATTTAACAAAAACTTGTGAAGTGAAAGGTCAAAACCTCCGTCTGCATCAATGTGTGTGTGTGTGTGTGTGTGTGTGTGTGTGTGTGTGTGTGTGTGTGTGTGTGTGTGTGTGTGTGTGTGTGTGTGTGTGTGTGTTGTGTGTGTGGTGTGTGTGTCCTCTCACCCTCCTCTGCCCTCGCCCGCTGTTATCCAGAAACGTGGGCGACATCGGTTTGATCTGGTTTTCGAAAATGGGCGCCGGTGCCACGGAGTTGGCGGAGGGCGACCCGGGGACGCCGCCCGTGATGGACGAGGAGCCGACCAGCGGTTTGCTCCCGTTGAAGAACTGACGCTTCTCGGCCCGGAAGCGCAGGACGCTGGCCTCCAGGTCCAGGCAGTCCCGCCGGCTCTCCTTCAGGGCGTCCTGCTGCCGCTTGTAGGCCCGGTCGTTGGCGATGACCTGGGAGAGCGGGATGCCGAACGCCTTCTGAGCCGATTCTGACAGAGGAAGGGACAAGATGTTACAGAGAGGACATTTAAAAGATCTGACATCATGGAAGGATAGTTCATTTTCTCCATTGAGCCTTTTACTCGTACACCAACGCCTCATTGACTTGTGACCCCTTCACACAGAGCTTCCAGGGTCAAGTGGCCGAGCGGTATAAGAATAGACAGCGTGGGCCAGAGCCAGGAGGTAAGAGGGCGATCAGCAGGTAATCCCGTTAGAGCGGCCGCAGCCACAAACCAGACATCACACTCAGACTGATACGGGCTTAGCCGCAGCGCCAGCGATACGCAACGCCATCATCGCATCCCCAAAAACCACGAATCCCTTCGCTCTGCCGCATCACATGACCACAACAAGCGAGCGCAACCCTGATCAGCAGGAGTCCAGATGGAGGCGAGCTGTGGCCAACGAGGCGAGGAGAAACAAAAACAAAGGCTTAGATCAGAACCGTGACACACGACAACTCAGAGACTGAGGAAGTAGAAAACCACAAGTTCTCAAAGTGGTTCCTGGGTCTGTTGGAACCGATACAGACGTTGGACCTTTGGCCTCTATGATGGACGCCACTTCCCCATCTTGTTCTGGGCTTTACTAATCAGCGATCCTCCCGCCTGTTGGTTATTAAAGCGGATTGTGTTTGCTCTGATTTGCCACAGGGGACCATTTGTCTTCAAGTTGGCTGAAACAGGTTTTTCCGAACGCGCACCATCCTGCGTTACCCTGCCAAGGAGAACGGGCGCCGCGCACTGATGGGTGTCACAGGTTAATGTGTCTCCAGCTGCACTTGATGCCCTGTTTGATCAGTAAGCTCGTGATTATAACTCAGGCCTGACGTCTGTTGGCGGCGGCGGCAGGCTGAGCCGACCCCCCCCCCCCCCTCCTCCTCCTGACGCCTGGCCAGCTCCGACGAGCTGCTCCTGCTGGACGTGTTGGAAATGAGCGGTTGAGGATTTTTAATAAATGGCTGCAGCCGCGCGGATGTGTTGGAAAACACTTCTCAGAGTCAGGAAGTCTGTGACTGCAGAGGCCAAAAATGTTGGCCGGAGATTTGAGCAGTTTCTTTGATCCTCTTTTCATTAGTTTGATAAATGCAACAGAGTTAAAGTGGAAACGAGCGGAAGGACGAGCTTCACATGTTCAGGACGAGCTTCACGTGTTCAGGACGAGCTTCACGTGTTCAGGACGAGCTTCACGTGTTCAGGACGAGCTTCACGTGTTCAGGACGAGCTTCACGTGTTCAGGACGAGCTTCACGTGTTCAGGACGAGCTTCACGTGTTCAGGACGGGCTTCACGTGTTCAGGACGAGCTTCACGTGTTCAGGACGAGCTTCACGTGTTCAGGACGAGCTTCACGTGTTCAGGACAGTCCAGCTCCTGCTCAAGTCTTTCAATTACACAAATTTCATTTGGGGTTTTTGATTTGATTCTTTAGCAGCGCGTGCAGAAACTCCCAGGTTCTAGTTTCTCAGAGGAGTTTTACACTATTTAGTTTCAGGAGATGAGCATTTGTTTTAAATCTTTACATGGTTTCCACATTTATTCTGTCTTTTCCTTCTGCTCACAGTTTCCTGGCATCTTTGTTGTGTAAAATCATCATGAAACTGCTTCGATTGTTATAAGATATGACTTCAGACCACTTCATGCCTTATTGGCCGATAAAGATCTCAAACAAATATAGTATGTTTGCAATAAAATCAAAAAGTTCATTTTATTAATTCAAGCTCTATATCTTTGGTTGGATTTGAGTTTAATTTGTCTTTATAGTTAAGAACAATAAAGCTTATAGTTAAACTGTAAATATCAAATTTCTTTATCATGAGGGCTTGATAATGATAAAATATTTATATCAGCCAATATATCGGTATTGGAAATGTAAAAAATGTAAAAGTCACACAAATAAAGTGACTTTTCTACTAAAACTTTATTGTCGCACTATGAAGTCCAAGCTCTTTGTGTTGATTGATTCAAATCTACTTGAAACATGTCGACCGATAAATGAAGATATAAATTGGTGGAAAACGAGAAAACCTCTGGTCTCAACTCCTCAACGACCCAGAAGCTGCCGGAGGTTTCAACGACTCAAAAAACCTGAATGAAACTTCTCGTATAGTCTGTGAGAACTGAAGAAGCCTCTTGGATGAGAAGTGAAACGTCTTCAAGAAACACAAGCATGTCCAGTTTCCCACGTACACATGTGCAACTCTGAAGCTGCGTGGTTTACACATGCATGTCCTGAGTCACCGGGACAGTAAACACCAAACGTCCGACAGGGAAACAGCTGCATGCGAGTGAAAGGTTCACGTCTGACTGTTCCCTCCGCGACGCCCCTGCAGCTCGGGTCATTGTCTGTTCCTGGAAGACATGGAGGAGGTAAATTTAGCTCAGCACTCGCTCCTCTTCGTCTTTCCCCACAGCAGCAGCTGGATATTGCTCCTCCGGGGGCTCAGTGCTTTTTTTAAAACTGGTGTTTGGTTAACACGGCCTGTCCTCTGGGTAAACTCCAGGGAAACATGCGGGAAAACAAAGCAGCGAATTACAGGAAGCCGAGCGACCGTCGTGAGGCTGCAGGGAAAACCGGTGTTGTGTTAGAAAGTGGAGAACGAGGCGCGGAGAGGAGGGAGCTGAGGAATCCGTGCGTCTGGGACCCACGTTCCCTGACGTCACAGGAGTTTCCCAAACACAAGATTCATCAGTTCCCCTTTAGGTAACGAGGAGTCAGGAGCGTTTCCTGATCCATATGAGGCGGATTGAGAAACACAGAGGATGTAATTAAGGGTGAAACATTGCTCCGGTTTTTTCATCTCCCTCCGTTGTTTTCTCTACCTCTCCCTCTCAGGGTGAGACACCCGCGGGGAATCATCTGCCAATGTTTCCAAACCTCTAATAAAGAGATGTTCTCGATTCTCAGGCGATTACCGCAGCAGGTCAGAAAAGGAGCCAATGCACACAGACACACAAACACATTCCCAGGATGTCTGTGCAGGTCCGTAAATCCTGCCTCCAGCCTCTTAGCTGCAGCTAACCCTGCTAATCAAAACTCAGAACATTGGGACCTGGCAGCGCTCCTGCTGGCGCCGCTGCTCCACTACCGCAGAGCCGCGGCTGCGTGGCCCTCAGGGGTCGGCAGGTAGCAGATTACATGTGAGGGGATTACACCGTGGGAACTGTAATCTGCGCGGGCGAGGCAGAGATCGGGTTTGGGGAGACGGTTTGTTTTTGGGCTTGTAGGAATAATGAGATTTCTGGGTTTTCTTTCATTTGAAAGTAAAGATGATATATAGAATAAAGTCGTAGCCTCCAGAACGATCAGTCTCCTAAATGTGCCTCCACAAATTCTGTTGAGTAAAGAAACAAAAACAAACACATGAATGAACAAAGACACAATCATCCAGCTCATGATTTGTGCCTTTGATTTCCCCCGAAACCTTGAATCCAATAAATCAAGAGGCCGTCGCTTGTTTCATCGTTAAATACAGACGATGAAACAAACTTTAATCAACTGATTCAGATGCATGAAATAGAAATGTTTGTTTATGGGGAATCAAAATGTGAGATAAGGGCCTTTTAAAAACATACGAGCAGCCACAGAAATCTTTAATCAGTGTAGAACTAGTGAATAACGTATTTTACCACGAGCTCGTTTCTTCCAGTAATCACATTAAACTCTCCCGATGCACTGGTTGTTTGTTTTTCGTGCATTGTTCGGTTTCTGTTTAACAACCCTCCCCCCCCCACCCCGGAGAGGCGCTGCAACAATGGAGCTGGAGCTCGGCTGAGTGAACCCAGCGTGAGTCAGAGCGCCGGCCCGAAAACCTCTTGAGCTGCATAAACACAGCATTTCAAGTGTGTGAGACCATTAGTGGGAAAGAAACCCACTGGACGTCAGCGGTGGTGGTGAAGCTGATCCAGACGACAGGAGAGACTTTGTCCCGGGACCGATTCTCACTGGAGAAAACACGTGGGCGTCGGGTCGTAGAGCAGCTTTATGGAAGAATAACACACTCGCATGGGAACGTAGATTATCAGAAGCAGACAAACCACTCGTCTGTGTTTACGGGTGAAACTCACCTCGCTCCTTCTTCTCCTTCGAGAAGGAGTCGAACTTCCTGCGAAGGGATTTTCTCCGTTTGTGTATTTCTGTGGAGAAAAAAGGGGGAAAAGGTCACCGTGAGTAAAATGAGACAAGATTCGAACGTAAACAAAGATGGACGACACGTTTGCCACTTCCTCCCGTCGTCTCAATATGAAGTTAAAACATCTCAAACGTGAGGCGCCATCTTGGTTTCTCCCAGAAGATCAGACATCATCCACTTTCTCCCGTTGTACAGAAATAAGAAAAATATCCAGAGATCATTTGTTTCTGTCTTGATGATCCGACCGTTTTCTACTTGGTCTCCTGTCTTATTTATTTAGTTATTCAGTGTGTGTATAAATACACACACGCACAAGTACTTCCATGTGCATCGCCCACTAATGAAGGATCACTACACAAATACTCATCTATACAAAGGAACTCGTCCTTTATCAGCCCTGAATTAACATCCACCTCTTTCTCTGGAATACACACGGACCTCATTACGACCTTTTCTCCTTCTGTTATTATCTTTCTGCCCCCCCGCTCCTAAGAATAGAGCCGAGCCGTCACAATGGACGAGACCTTGGAGTTTGTTTGAACAGCCGTGAGGGACAAAGGGATCTGGAGTGTGTGTCTGTGTGTGTGTGTTATTATTTGTGCAGCAGAGAAAAAGGTGAATAAACAGTGATAACGTCTATTTACGGAGGAAAATGTAAAGTGAACATTCAGAAATTGTATTTTTGTGTCTGTTTAATTTACAAAAGGAGACGTGTGCGCTGCAATATAAACATTAAACTGTATTTCTCCGTCTGTAAATAACTGGAGAACATTTCCAGCTTGGCAACAGTCACGTTTCATAGCAGTAAGTGTGGCGTGTGTTCAGTGGTGGTGAGACATTTGTTATAGCAGCTCTGTTTTTACAGCCCTCTCTCTTTTATTTTATTTTCTTTTTACGAGCCCTGCATCCTCCTCGCACCGGGGGTTTACGTAGAAGGAGTCATTGTTTGGATTCGAATGCTGTTAGAAATGCAATGATCGAGTTGGTTTTTCCGATTAAGAGAGCTGGGTCTTTCCCTGGATACGTGAACTCGTATCCACAGGAACGTCAGAACACATTCAACAAAGCAGGGAAAGAAACGGACAGAGCTTCGGTGTGTGTGTGTGCCGTCGGGATAAAAGGGGTCAAATTCCCATGACTGCAGGAAATTGAAGTTTATTTCCAAAGCGCTTGGCCCCTCCCTCCGCACACACGCGCCACCTCCAGCCCACGAGTGTTTGGGAGAACAGGCCCGTTGCAGAGCGTCCAACGAAAACACACTCGAGTAGACTTTTCCTGAGCTTTGCATCATTATTCGTTCTGGGTGGAAAGTTTTCGGGTGATGAACTGGTTACCAGTCACCTGAATCCAACATTCCACATCTGCATTGAGACAGAGGATCACAGGGAGAGGGAACTGGTCCCAGTAGAGAATCAGAGGACGAGGGCATGAGAACGAACTCCTGACCACAACTAATACGTCTCACAACCACCGACCTTTCAGCAATGAAACTATCTGACACACACTCACGCACACGTACAGTTTATTAAAAATACCAGCGCATGAGGCCATGCATGTGCAGGACATAAATGTGCTCGTAAACCCCCCCGAGAGGTTTAATGGCACAGATTCCTCAGAGGAAAGTGAACAAGAAGGAGGAGGAGGAGGATCTAAAGAAAGATCTGTGGGATGGAGAGAAGACGAGCGAGGAGCGGGCGGCGTGGTGGGAGGCGGCGCTGAGGCCGTGACAGACTCCGAGTGGACCGCAGAGATTTGACCCCAGGGGAGAAACCGAGGAGGAATATTCCCACACTTAGAAAAACTTAGAAACGGAATCTGAAGGAACAGATCAGGCACTGATGTCGAAATTATAATTCATCTGTAAAACTGAAACTCAGCAGCTGTCACGGTCGGTTTATATTGTTTACAGTCGGCGGGACGGCTGAGGAGGTTATCGCCGAGCGGCGCTGTTTACTGGCGGCGGTTTGTAGAGCGACGTGCTCAGAGCAGGTCAGAGGTTAATTATCCTGAGAGAGAACAACAGCATGAGGGAGAGAGTCTGAGAAAAGAGGTTTACATACCAACTGTCTCACAGGAGAAAGACTGCTGACACACACTGACAGACACACACAGACAGACACACACACAGACAGACACACACTGACAGACACACACTCCGAACAATCAGCTGTGTTTGTTTCTTCTTGAATCTGCCTCTACACTGTGACCCCCGTGACCTTCAGCCCCAGTGAACACCAGTGGAAACCTCGGGGCTCTTCAGTCGCATGAGGTGTTGACAGATTCACGGTTTCCTGGTGATTCTCTCTCGCTTTTTGGCCGGATTTAGTGCTTCGGAGTTCAGATGGACAAAGACAGCGGGTTAGAAACGGCTTCATGTCTGATAAAACACAGATAAACTCAAAATTCCCCTTTAAAATCAATGCATCTCTGCTGCGTTTGAAGATGCAACAAACACAGGTCAAAGGTCAGCGGAGTTTAGCCTCAAAGACCAACAAGTCGACATCGATCCCGTGGTTCTGGTTTTGGAGCTGGAACCGATTTGGAGAAAGAGATTCGCAAACAAAGATTGCATCACTGACTGCAAATCAAATGTCACGTCCCAGATGATAAAGTTCTGCTGAAATGGAAGATGGAAGTTTCTCCTGAGAATCTAACGAGGTCCCCCAAGATTATAAATTACAGTTAGAGCCAGAGTTAAGAACAAATACTGGATGTGTAGTAAACCTGAAGGAATCGTGATTGTGTACGAATCCGATCTCCAGAAGAAGGAAACTTCTAGTGCATGAATTATTCTCTGAGAAATAAATGTCTGGGCCACAGATAACACCCTCCCCCCCCCTTTACTCCTACATTGAATTATTCAGACGTTATCATCATGTTCCACTGTTGTGTTTGGATCGTCCTCGTCTTTCGTCACCGTTCTTTCCTTTAATGGTATTTAGTTGTAGTTGTTTTAACTCCGTGAGATTAAATCCGTCCTTATCAAAGCAAAAACAGACGAGATGAATTATAGCATTTCATCCAAACCAGAGAAAACAGCAACACTGGTTCTGGAGTTTAAAGCAGATTCAAATCACTGAAAAAACTAAATCAGATATCTGCTTTTATTCCCCACAACTCCTCACATATTATAGAACGTGTCCTCATCAGCCCCCCCCCCAGATAACAAAAGGTTCAACACTGACCGGAGCTCTGGAGATAGTTCAGGTATTTTCCAGACTAAATAAACTGATCTTTGCACTTTTCTTATCACAAACGACGACTCAGCTCTTTCACACCAGGACAGAAAGTTGCCTCCGACCACAGAGCTGTCAGAGCTCACAGGATTCTCCCCGGAGTCGTCATCGCTTCACACTTCATCGCCTCACGGTCACTCAGAGACGGATATTTATCCTTCAACTGTCGGAGGCTCGACCTCGGTGCAGGGAGGAGCTTCACCCGATCAAGTCGTCTCAACCGGCGCCAAGTCGACCTCGTCGTCATGAGCAGGACGAACCGTCGACAGTCACGTTGATGACATCACGTCTACGCTATCAGGAGGTCTTGACCCCGTGTTTTAACCCGTTATCTACAGATGGTCAGCTCCTCCGTAGACTGTCTATAAACATGGACGTAGACTCCGGGTCCAGAAAGTGACGCCAATGTTGAAAATGATTGTCTTCTCATAAGGAGTTTATGTCTCAATCTCTAGTTTCAAGTCTTCATTTAGTAAATTATGGTTCATTTAGAGTCAAATAGACCATAAACATGATTTAGAGATAATTCAAAATCACCATCATGCCCTTTATTTTTATTCTCGTACCTCTCGGGATGCTGATCTTGAAGTCCAGGTCTCGCTCCTCCAGGTGGTACAAGGCCACTTCCTGTAGCCTGGCTCGCTCCAGCTCCGACAGGCTCTGGACGGTCACCGGCTGCAGCCGCACGCTCTGACCAAACATGGTCGCCCACGTGTGGTCGCCCTGCAGAGAGGCGAGAGCGAGGGGTTAGCGAGGCAGGGATGGAAAGATTTATCATGACGAACAAGCAAACGTCCTTTAATCGACGTACAACAAATGTTCTGTTAGTCGGACAATGGAAACAAAACTTTACTGATTTCGTCGTTAATCACAATCAATCAACCATCAAGTTCTTAAAAGGAACAAAAGCCTCAAATGGCGAAAACAGAACAATTCGATTGCGATCAGTGACGGAAACAGAAACTCAACTCAGTCCTACGATCATTCTCCAACATCAGCAGTCACATCACAATCCCAGTGAAAGATTTAAATAAAAGGAAGTAAAAGAAAAACATGCTCCATTGTGGACAAGACTCTGGGGTCTAATGGAAACCAGTTAAATCACGGCCATGGCAACCAGAACAGAAAACAGTGGAAACTCTCCAGTGTTTGACAGTTTTGATTTCCTGAAACACGTTGAAGTGACAAACATTCATTTTTCTCCTGCATTAAAAACATTTCAGTGGAAACCTCTGAACAGTAAATAATATACTGTAATAATAATATCAGTTTTAATCTTCAAAATCTTTAACGTTCTAGGCTTTTCTCTTCTCCTGCAGCCACAAACACACAACAAGCCTCGGGCTCCACGTGTGTCAGGGTCCGAAAGTTAGTAGGTGGTTCTTCAACTGGGCGGCGAGCCACTGCAGAGGAGGGGGTGGACGACCGGGGGGGGGGGGGATTGAGCCTCGGTTACGGCAGATATACTTTTGAACAGATATTCTGAGCATCCTTTTTAAAAACACTGCTAAATATCTGCATCAGGGTGAATTTGAACCGCAGAGAAAGAGTGTGGGAGTAGAGTGGCAGCGAGTAGGTGTGACCAGCGAGATCCAGACAAACACAAAACAGATCTGAGGTCAGAGATTCACAACAATGTTCAACAAAACAGACAAAACAAAAGGGCTGTTGTGACCAAAAACCTGAAGTGCAACCCAGAGAAACTTTACATTAAATCTGAGGAGTTTTGCACAAAAGCATCGAAATCAAACGGCTCATTGTTATTTAGAAGGTTGTGGAACACAGCGCCGGAGGAACTACTTTCTCTGTTTGATTATATGATTCAAACCTTTTGTTTCTCTGCACTTTCAGCTTCAACCCTCAGATTCTTTATGTAAAAGAACCAAAAATCAAAACATCACATCGCCTCTTTGTGCCTCAAACAAACGAAGCAATTAAAGAAAATGAAAATCTGACCCTGCAACACGACAAAGATCTTATTGAAGAGCCAGAACCAACTAATCGATACCAGAGTGGAATATACTGGAGCTTAAAAACCTACATTCGCATTATACTGTATATTCAGAATATGGTGAGACTCCAGAGACGTAATATTTCACTTCCATAAAGATCAGATCTGAGAAATGGTCCAAACAGAACCAACAGATGTGGATGAGATCCGTCTTATTTCTTTGTGTTATTAAACAACATCTGTTTTCACGCGCCGAGTCGTCCTCGTCCTAAACAGAAGACAGAGCCTTCTGTGTGAAATTAGTTCCCACGCATGAAATCAGCGTGAGCGTGGATCGGGGGGGTGATGACATCATGCGTTGCTGTCCAGCCACAGAGTCTCTCTCGATGAGCGTCACCGGGAGCGACCGCTGGAACGAGTCTTACGTCACGAGGCTTAAGATGCGTCCGATTGAGAAACGGGGCTGAAGCGCTGAAACGCGTGGAACGAGTGGAACGAGTTTCATCATCGCCGAAAAGCTCTCGACTGTTGCTTTCTGTCTTTACTCACAGATCTGACTAATCACAAGAAGCTGGAGTCACACATGTGAGTCTCGCCGCAGCGCTCTGGTTTCTTTTTAGATTTGAAATGTCCCTGACGGAAAACATTTCCCGACTATGAGAGTTCTTATTCTAATCTTTGACTAATCTATATGACCTCGATACACAGGGAACTGCTGAGGACGGGAATTCAGAGGCAGAAGGAACTTTAGGTTTAAACGAAACCACCGCAGCAGGAATAACAGGGTCTCGCGTTTCAGAATCGGAGTTTCTGAAAGTCTTAAATATGTTGAAATATTCGGAACTAGAACTTAAATAAGTTAAAGTAGGTCTTAGTTATGTTTGTAATCGTTTAACGCCACTTCTCAAAATGTCTTTGGCAGCATGTGATATTGTGTTTGTCTGTTTCCAGGGTTATTCTCTTATTCTCTACTTCATCCTCCTCTTCTTCTTCAAGTCCCTGTGTATGTGATCGTATACGTCCACATCTGTGGGACCGTCTCATGTCTGTAATTGCGGGGGGGCGGGGGGGGGGGGGGGGGGGGCCTCAGCCCACACAGCTCAGCGTGATTGGGGAAAATTGCCTCGGCCCTAAATGCTAAACGTAACCAGACAAAGCGGACTGTGGTGAAAGTGGGTGAACCTCAGAGGTCGTCTGTAAGAACAGGTTCCACTCGTTGTCTCGAAGCGACGAAGTGGTTCGGCTGTAAACAAAACTGTGGGAGCGACGGTTTCTCCTGTGAAAGGTCATCGGGTAGACGGGACCTTTAGGGAAAGTGTCCCGACTCACGCTCGGGCTTCTTCAGAGACGGTGAACCGGTGCGTTAGCTCACAGGTCGACACCGTTTTGATACTCGTCTTCCTTCTCAAGTAACCGGACACAGAATATTTGCGGTAGTAATGTTTTGTCCGATCCCAGATTCTGCCGTACGTCACTGAGCCCCCCCGTACGTTCCTTGTGGTGTAAATTCAAACATGAATCACACGAGCAGTTTATTAGTGCTTCAAGTTTTCCAACGTCACAGCTGCATGACGACGACAGCGCTTCACTCCCGGACCTGAGTAGTTGTTTTTTTCCATTTCCAGAGTCGGGTTACGTCTGAGCCTGAACACAACTAAACCTTAACTACGGGTTAACAGGGTTTCATAAGCAAGTGATTCAAATCTGAAAACACCTCTGTGTGTGTGTCTCTGTTTCGTCCTTCAGCGTATTGAATGTCCTGAGATTAAAACTTCCTCATAACCGTGATAATAACTTTAATACAGTGGAGATGATTAAAAAACGTGAAGGTCGCTCAGAGAGCTCATAACCCTGCAACGGCTAATCTGACCCCCAACTCGCCATGTTAAAGGAAAGTGGAAAATAAATCCTAGAGCCGCTCCAAAATGTAATGGATTATCCCCCCCCCCTCCCCCCTCCCTCAACAAGGTTCAATCAATGTCCCAGTGGTTTGTGAGTAATTCTGCAAAGAAAGAAGGTTGTTGTCTGGCTCTTTGTTTGTTTTCGGTGCAGACGTATTTCAACAGACGGTAATTTAATACAAAAACATTCCAATAAACCAGGAAACTCTCACGTGGGACTTGAGGTGATATTTGTCAATATTCAGGAGAAAATAAAACCAAATTCCAAGGAATCAACGACGTGTTTGATATTCTTTACACTGATGTGGTTCCTCAGAGTTCGGGGGCCGTCCTCCCTCGACTTTCAGAGACGTCCTGATCCCTGCCCCCTGCTGTGTGTCCAGCTGCGTGGCGTTCGTCACCAGCAGGACCCGAAGAAGAAGAGAGGGACGATTCAAACCACATGAAGACGGAGAAACCACACAGGAAGACGGAGGAGACGGGGGGCAGCGGCGAGGTGAATGAAAGCTTCACCCAAACATCTCTGCACAAAAAGACAGTTAAGCCCCCGAGCTGACGGCGTAAAGTCCCTGAGTGAACTGATGTGTCACTTGAGCTTAAGTTGAAAATGAATTAACCAAGAGCTGGGGAGACATTTCAGTTTGCCAGATGTTAACGTGAACTTCAGTTACATGAAGACAATGTTGATATTACAAACTATTGTTATATTACATTTCCGGATGTTCTAGCTCACGGATCAAGGTGAACACATTTCTCTAGATGGTATTATGACGGGGCGACGCGCTGACGGTCCAAACCAGGACGGGGACACACGAAGCTGCACCTGCTTAAACTCGCCGTGTCCAAACTTTGCATTAAAAAACGAGCCACGAGGCGAAAATGTGTGTTTGCGATTAGAGGCATATTTTCAGATCGAGCCGTGTTTGTGTGTTTTTGTTTCCGTTGCCTGATAAAGTGATAAAGTGCACGTGTTGTGATCGCTACCAGATGCTTCCTCTCACATCTCACTCGCTCTCCTGGTGTTTTTAAATCCCCATCTCTCCTCCATCCCCTGTCTTTCCGTCTCTATCCCCCCCCCCCCCCCCCCCTCCTGTCTTCCACCTCTCCATCAGGGCTGCTGTTGATGCGATTGTGTTTATTGGCTTCTCCCAGGGGTGTTTGTGTTCGTGTCCCGTGTGCTTCTCATCGTTAACCCCCGGACTACTTGTTCCCACTTCTGGGCAAAAACTGTGCAAGTGAGACAGATAATTAATCCTGCAACTCATTTTCTTTCATGAGGCAGTTTGTTTTTCCCCTGAATAAATGGAAAAGGTTTAATCGTTCCCATTACAATTAACATAACTGTGCGAAATCCAGACTCTGGCGTCAACAGTCCAACACGGCTACTCGCTAATTTGGCTTTACTGTTGTGCGATGGGAGGAGGTGGAGTCACGTCGGCCATCTTCCTTTACAGCCTCACGCCCGTCGCAGAGATCAGGAGTCGACACCAGAACGAGACGACTCCCCCCCCCCCCCCCCCCTTCTGCCAAGGACGTTATCTTTCATGGCCGTTCGTCTCTTGGCAGGATTACTCAAAAACGAACGGGATTATTTCCCTTGACGCAGGAAACATCACGTTTAAATAAAGGATTGTTTTTATTATATTTCTCTGGATATAACGAATGGATCTTTGTCATTGGGTCCAACAACTGTTATACTCAGATTATTGATTACCCCCCCCCCCCCCCCCCCTCACACCAGCTAACCTTCCTAGAATGGCGCCTGTACACTGACGGGTTGTTTCAATACAAAACACAGGACGACACCAGCAGCTGTGGCTCTTAACATCTTTCTACAGGCTCCACATCGTGCTGCGTTCTTCAGGAGGTTCGATAAGTTGTATTTATAAATCAAGATATCCAAAGCAGCACGTGTACAAGTGAATTAAACACATTGCATCATTCTATTTATGTTAAAAAAAACGTATCACAACAACCTCTTTAAACCGGTTGTGGTTCCCAGTTCATTCCAGTTCACACTTCACATACGATCCCACTCGCTGCGTCTCCGGTTCTGGCCTCGGGGGTTTTGCGGCTTCGTGGGTGAAGGACAATAGTTTGACTATATAGGCTCCGTCTTTCACGGCTATAATAAACTGACCCGCTCCCCCCCCCCGGACTGGGGAAAACTCCAGAGCTGCCTGGTCTCATGCACGTCTGTGAAATGTGCATGTGCTGTGCAGAGTACACATTAATAAAGCCTGTGCACATATAATACACATTTACATTATCTCCACAACACAAGCACGGCTCTTGAAAAAAAAAAAAACTATTGTCCCTGACAACATAATTACATTTTATCTTTCCTCCCCTTTCACATTTCACACGATGGACACATGAATAATATCCTGTTCTCCTGAGAGATTGTTTCTATAATGAGAAAATATTGTTTTGTCATTATTCATTAAATGAATCTGGAGCCTCACTAGGACGATCTCACACAACACATCACAACTGGGCCTCGACGCATTAGTATGCAAAGGTACGTATTTATATTCACATCAACACTGAGGAGAAGGAACACACACACACACACACACTCTCACACACACACACACACACACCACACACACACACACACACACACACCACACACACACACACAGGACAGACAGGCAGCACTAATAGGCCCCTTGGCAGCGCTAAAGACTTCAGGCTGAGCCACAGAAACAGGTCGACACAGCAGAGGTATTGTGTCAGTTCTGACTAAACGGCAACGTGCACACACACACACACACACACACACAGACACACACACACACACAGACACACACAACACACACAGACACAGGGCATCACACACTCTGCTGTTTGGACTTCAACGTTAGGTCAGTGGTGAATACTGATAGAAGCAGATTAGTGGGATGATGCCAAATGCTTATTTATGTGCAAGTGTTGTGTTTTTGTGCGAGTGTGTGTGTTTGTGTGTGTGTGTTTGCTCGTGCATGAATCTCATTGTTATGCTATGTAATGAGAAGGTTCATGTTTCAAAGCAGGACGACAAAACAGAGTCGGACAAAAGATGAAGTTTTTCTCAAAATCAGACGATATTCTAAATTTAGATTTTCCACATTCCTAAATATTGCCGTCTACATCGAGTTAACCACATTGTAAAGGAAGGAGTTATTAACTGGGGGGGGGGGGGGGTTGTCTCGCACAGTCCCCATGAGTTTCCACGGTTGTTTTCCAAAAGTGACTAAAACAAAACGTAGCAACAACTGGACAGATTCTAAGAGAAGATCTGATCCTTTGATTCTTACACCTGAAGGAGATTTAGCTTTTTACCTCAGTTAGATAATGATAATATAATAGGACGTACTTCTAAATGTCAGCGTAAGACATCAGTGACATTCTGCATCATTTAAAGTTTATCAGTTAGGTTAGGTTAAGACACACACACACACACACAACACACACACAGACACACACACACACACACACACACCACACAGACACTCACACAGACACACACACACACAGGTCGTCACTTACTCTCAGTTAAAGGTCCCTGCAGATTCCTCGGCTCCGTGTATCCAGACTCTGAATGAGCAGAGTCCAGTGGAAGTAGTGAGCGAGCGAGTGAGTGAGGTAGACAGAGACAGGGTGTAAAAGAGAGAGGGAGAGGGGGGGGAGGTTGGGTCAGGCTGATAGGCGAGTTAGATTAAGAGAGGAGGAGGAGGAGGAGGAGGAGGAGGAGGAGCGGTGTTTACAGGCTCCACATTAGGAGCTGGCAACATAAACACAAGAAAGATGGGAGGAGAGAAAGGGGGGAGGAGGATGATATAGGATGGAAGCGAAGGAAGGAATGAGAGGGGAATTAATGGGGGGGGGGGTGAGGAGGCAAAGAGACGGAAGACGAAGGAGATGTAAGAAGATATAAAACAAGGAAAAGAGGGGAGTGGAAGTAAAGACACAACAGGTAGGAAGGAGAGAAGGAGATTTAGGGAGGGATGCAGGTATAAGGAGTAAGAGAATGATTTAATACGGGACATGAGAAGGAGAGGAGGCAAAAAGTAGACGAGGAATTGAGGAAAAGGAGGTGAAGGATTTGACAAAGGAGAGAAGAGGTAGGGAGGAGAAAAGAGAAAGAGAAGGGGCAACTGAGAAGGAGAGGTAAGGAAGGAGGGAGGGAGGGAGCGGGAGGAGGATTAAAACAGGATAAAAATAAAAGCTCTATAACAAGGACAGACGGGCAGGTGAGGAGAGGAGGAGGAGAGGAGAGGAGGAGGAAGGAGGAAGGAGGAAGGAGAGTGAATTTTCTCAAATGAAAGTGGAGCTGCTGCTCATCATCCTGATTCTCACACCAGTGAGTGTCAACACTTTCTTTCTATCACGCTCACGAGGTGGTGGAAACAGACCACACAGGATTTGACTACAAAATAAAACCCCTTTCAAACCCACTGCCACACAGAGTGTGCATGTGTGCGTGCACGTGTCAAAACAAGCCTGGAAAGTGTCCGTCAGCACTGCAGCTGTGCGACCCAAAACAACAGCGGCTAAAATGGACGACAGCCGCGACCTCGTGACCTCACGGGCTCGGCCCCCCCCGACAGACGACGGACTTCATCGTTGTCTAACGAGAGGAAGTCTCACAAAACAAACACAACGTCGAGCACAGACACGGAGACTAAACAAAAACAAGTGAGAATCAGAGCAACTTCAGATCAGACGGATTCAAACCCAGGCAACGTGTTCCTTCTCGTTTCTAACCTCACGTCAGCTGTTCAGCAGTTTACTGTCGCTCACACCTCCCGCTCATTTTCATATTTACAGTCAAAACTGCTTCTGGATCTTTTTAGGCATTTGGACGTCGACTTCTTTTATTTCGTCGTATTTCTTCGTCACTGGCACAGCCGTGAGTCAGAGTGCAGACTGGAGGAGCCGGGAATTGAACCAGCATCCTTAAAATGCTTTTAAGGTTTCGCTTAGTGACGTTACTCTAGGGAACGACATGGTCAAGTCCTGGATGTTTCTGTCTCACGGGGACATTAACGGCCCGAGGACACAAACAAGACACCAATAAATAAACATCATGAAAGACAACGATTCATAAATTCAGAAGCAGGAACCATTGAAAGAACTATTGAGATAAAACAAGATCATTAATATCACAAACGTCCTTTTGGGGAAAGATCAAACATTTCTTGAGGCTGTGTTTTTTTACACTCGTGATTTAGTTTTCTACAAATCTACAAACTTTCCTGAGCTACTAAACTTTGCTTTTACTTTGTTTATAGATTTCCGAGTGGATCCGAAGACTTTGAACGCACCGTGATGTTTGTGGACATGGTTTTATAAAATTGTGCAGACGTTGGACAAAAAAAAAAATTGGAATCAATCCAGTCCGTAGAAATAATAAAATAAAATCTGTCTTTAAAGAAAACGTCGTAAACTGATCAGTATAATAAACCAGGAGCACCAGGCGGCTGCGTATCGTACAAATGTGCTTGTTACAGTAGAAACCCATCTTGACCTCTGACCCCTGCCTGTCCTTTTCCATTGAGCTCATGGATATAACACGTCTGTCACACTCTCTGTGTTTTGTGTGTCAGCTCATTCTCTGTCTCCTCTTCCGGCTTCTACCCGACCGCCTTTGATCCTGTCCACTTCCTGCTGCGGCGCCGTGCGTGCACGGGTCAAAGGTCACGCGTCGAGTCGCACATCTCGTCCTCAAACTCATGTGCTGACTCCGGCTGTCGGCCTACAAAACAGGATGGGTGATGAACAGGCGACGCACACCCCACGGTAACACACACACACACACAGAGATGAGGCCGGAAATCCATGTCAGGGCAGCATGTCGAACTTCAGTGACTGCACTGCCCCCTACTGTCCAAACACAAGTACAGCCAGACTACAGGATCCAATCATTCAAACATTCATTCAGGAAAGATGCACAGAAAAACATCCCCGTGGTCATAAATCCAATTAGTGTCAAACTAATCAAGATGTGAACGTCCCAGGAATGAAAAGAAAGAAAAGCCCACAAGGCAGGAGGTGGATTTCCTCCTCGACTCTTTCACCTCGTCGGCAGAAAGCAGCGGAACGTGTTTTCACAACCACGACAGGACTCAAAATGAGTTTCCGGACTCTTCCCAGCATCTTTAAAAGAGTCGGAAAAGGAAATTAAAGCTCAAGTTGTCCACCTGTTCTCCAAGAAGCGGTCGAACGGATAGTTTGGGTTGATTCCCGTACGACAGGAGGACACGGACACGTCATCCAATCACCTGAGACCCTTATCGACACTTTATACTGCAGTGGACCTCGACCCGTCCCAGTGTGTCCACAGCTGCCACCAGCACATCACCCCGACTCCAAGTCCTGCCACCCGTTCCCATTATCACCCATCGCTGATATGAATATTGATTAGAGCAGCGTGTGCCGCCACATTACAGCTGTTTAATAGGGTTTAAAGTACAAACTGTAAAACTGGATCAAAGTTAAAGGGGGTCGAGTAAAACATTGTTTAAGTGTGATGCAACTTTGATTTCCCTAAAGCACTGAGCGCCGGACTTCATGTGCACTGAGGTGTGACGCTACCGTCGCTACACACACACACAGACACACACACACACACACACACACACACCTGCTACAGGGATATTTATAGCAGCGAAACACTAAGTGTCCCTGTTCTCACGCTGCGACGTGACCGAGCATCCAGAACTCACTGAGGAGGAACGAGCTGGAGAAACGGCCTCGCTCCGCTTTATTCTGACCACGTCTCTCAGGCCGGTTGATCATTATCACTTTATGGCTTTCAGCAGCCCGGTCCAAGAACACAAGTGATTTCCTGTAATGCATCCGATGGCAGATAACAGCTTCTTTTCTGCAGACATGATTATTGGGAAGGTCGCAGAGTTCTTGTTAGATAAGGAAGCATTGACTCGTTATTACAGTCAGATCGGCGGAGTCCATGTCATGTGACAGCATTCGGCACAGAAGCGTTTCACAGATCAACAGATTCTTACACCTGGTGTTAACAGAGCATTTGGGTTATTAGATCACAATCGTCACCACCAACATCTGTTAACCTGCTAATAGAGACATCTGCTCGTGGGCAACTGGGAAATTCCAGTTTTAAACAGCGCTGCATTAGGATTTCAAGCTTCACCGTGAATATCACAACCATCAGTTAGTAAACAACAGTGAAATCTGTAGGAAAAATTAAAATAATATCTCTATACGCGTCTTTATCTTCAGGAATTCATAATGAACTGGACACAACCTCCAACATGGCGCCATGTTCGTGTTTGAGTTTCCTCCTTTGCCTTGTTGAGTCTCTACAATCCCTCACGTCACACATCTCTCTCCGTCTCTCCATCATCGTCTGGTGTTTGTTTTTTTAGAGCATTTGAAACATCGCCAACATCTAGAGAGGAAACAACATTCCAGCGTGGACATCGAAGCGTTTCTCATTCCGTCTCCAAAACAGGACGTTCGCGTCCACGCCCCTCGTCAACGCTCTCTGACAACTTCCTAAAACATCCTCCTCTCTTAATTTGTATACCGATAACGACTGAATGGCTTCCTGCTGAAAGAGGAAGCCGGTCGACAGTTTAGTCTGCGATGACGTCAACCTCCCCATTAGCTGTGTTTGTGTTGAGTTTCAACGAGTGAATCTCTAACACAAGTCTGGCGGCACCTCGATGCAACGACCACAGATAGAGTTACCAAAGGTGAAGCCAAATCTGAATCGCCCCCTGGTGGTTGGCGGCAGTAGAAGTCATAAACCCTGCCTCCTGATGATGAATGAATGTCTGTGCAACCCTTTTAAAGTGACCCGTCTGGATAAAGGATTCACAGACAGAGATAAGACGAACAGAATAAAAAACGTGGATCATGTTTTCTGCCAGTTGCAAAAAGCTCTGGAGACGTGATCTCATCTTGAAGGAGACTCCGGCAAAGTAAATATCCAGTAGTCACAGACTGTTCTCCCAGAAAGGAAACGGCACAATGTGAATAATATGTTTTTCTTTTTGATGTTTTGATTCAACATTTCTGTTTTCGATCAAAGAGCCTTTATGCGATTCCAAAAAAACGTTCTGCAACTAAAACTGTTCCTGTAAATACTTGTACGGTTTAACGTACAGCGGACAGATCGTCCCTGTGTCTGCACGGCGTGTTCCATCGGAGTCGGGCCCATGTTTCGGCGTCTTGTTCAGATTCCTGTTCGCTGAGATCCTCAGATAAAGCATCTGTTTTGGGTTTCCGACTCTCAAACCACAACATCTGTCAGTTTTCCAAACACTAATACGTGTTTGTTTGTCAGGAGTAAAATCCAAAAGGAGCTTGGCACCGACTCCGAGTCTCGAAGCTTCAGATGTGAGATTGAAGTGACTCCGACACGTTCGTCCCGCTCAAGCATTTTTGCTGAATTCCACCAAGTTAAACTCAAGTGAGACGGTCGGAGAAATTGGATTCGACTGTAACCAGGACACAGAGCGACCGATTCACAGACACAAGGTCGCAATGTTGATGACATTTTATCTTTTCTAGATAAACATCAAACCTCCAAGCAAGCCTAACTCGGAAATACCTCAGAACGGAATTATCATTCGGGATTTTTAATGCGTAAATACTGTGAAAAATGCGATTAGAGGAAGAATGTCTCACTTGAAAAGAATTACAGAAGGTCGCCAGCCTGTGACCTGACATTCACCGCCGTGCATTCATTGTATAGCTTGTGTGCAAAACCATTTCCTGTGTGCTCGCTCGAAAGCTTGTGCCCATAAAGTTCTACAATCAGGCCTCAGAGTTTAATCTTTCACTCTCTAATCTGTGGAAGTAATGCCCGTGGACTCTTATGCCAAGTTTGCAGCCCAGAACGGAGAAATCTAACTTTGTAAAAGGGCCTTTCATGTTTTTATCCAACCTGATCATCACTGTAGGTTCTCCTACACATCTGGGGGCGGCGAGGGGGGTATGTTGCAATACGCAGCTTCACCACTAGATGCCACTAATCCTACAGCTCAATCAAAACCAGACTGCTCCGAGCATTCGTTTAAAAACAAACTTCAGACTAACACGGCTTGTTGACATGAAACTGAGCAGCAGGTCCATTTGTTCTCGTCTCACTCGATGAACGTTAACATCTTTAGTTTGGCTCGCGGTGGTAGAAGCCTCGTCCCCCGGAGGACGGAGGAGAGATCCGGAGAAGTGACGCAAACCGCATCTGCTCTCGTGGCTGAGCGACGTACGTTTGTTGTTGTGGAGACGTACTGCGGCGGGAAATTGTACAGCGGTACGTTTTATTTCCGTCAGACAGAATTTACTAGCTGTAAGTTATATGAGGCTTAAGTTTCCCCCCCCCCCCCCCCTTTAATCCTCTATGCTTTTTCCGAGGTTTGTTTTATTCATTGCGACAGTGATATGAAGCAGAGGAGAAGTGGGGAGAGGGAAGAGGAGAAGCAGGAGAGGAGAAGAAGTGTACTGTAATAATGCATCGGAAAGAGAATCTCGATTTGGTTCAAACCGAACTTTAACTTTAAATAAAGCCTCGATCAGCTGGGATGGTAATTAGATAGAAACAGCCTCTATCACTAATGTAATTGGTTAATTAACGCTGATCGAGGCTGACTCCTGATTGGTCGAGTGTGTGTCTCCATGGAACCAAAGTGCAAGTTCACAGCTGAGGCCTGAAAATGAGACAAAACTAATATAAACACACAAACTGAATAAAAGCAGCCACGCAAACGTGTTTTAGTGACACCTGTGCAGATTGTGCGTGTCATTTCATTGATTTATTAAAAATAAAACTATAAAAGTGGCAGAGAAAGCATCCTCCTCCGTCATTAGGAATCAATACGAGGTCACAGGAAGTGTCGGCGTGGGGACAGCTCTGACCACATCAACCCCCGGACATGACCATCCATCTTACAGGATGAGAGCCGTGTTGGGCGCCATTTTGGGGCAGGCAGGGATTCCTCTACAGGGAATAACCAGGAAATGTGGTAAATGTCGACCAGGGCTTTGAAGATGGAGCCGCGCCGTCTCTCCGACGTGGAGAACGAGGCATCCTGTCTCCTCTGAGCCGACACCGCATGTGGTCAATTCACCGTTTGGTTATTTCTCATTTGCAAAAAAACAACTTCTGCACCAAATCTCCCGGAAACAACGACTCCTCATCGCGTCTCTTAGACTGAATTCATGGAAAGTGACTCTTCTCTCCGCCCCTCGTCTTTGACCAGTTGCCTGCAGCTTGTGAACACGACTAAGTCGCGTTAAGAAGAGGATTTTATCCACAGAAAACATGAACTTCATTAGAACGACTGCGATCGCAGCAAATCTCCTTAAAACCAAGGAAACTGCTCACGGCACAGATTAGATCCAAACACACGATGTCATGTAGTGGATTCCAGTAATATCCTTCTCATAGGATTCCATTTAAATAACCATAATATAAAAAAAGCAACTGAAACACTGACATCAGCCGATAATGATGTTATCGAAACCTTATGACGAAGAAATGTAAGTGAGGCTTAATATTTCACAGTTCAAACCAAAAACTTGTCAGAGCGTTTCAGAGGAATGATCCTTTAAAACTGCATTCTTTCCAGTTTCCTCTCTTTTCCTTCACATCCATGATTAAATAGCTGTTGGACGCAGCCTGAATCCTCGGCCGTGCTGCTCCCAGAAACCCAGACTTGTGACCAGATCCCTGACGCAGCATGGCTCGGCTCCCGCCTGCCGTGTGAGCTCGAGCTCGAGAACGATCCTCCAGCCTCACGCGTCAGTAAATCAGGCCCAGGCTGACAGTCTCCGTGGAGCAGCACACCATCCGTCACAAAGTCAAAACCCCCGACACCCACACAGAGCTGGCACCGACACGAGGAGATGGATCTGTGGCGAGTGAGGATGCTCTTCACTCAGGAAGCTGGAGACGGATTTCTGACTCGCTTCACACCACATAAACACAGAGACAGAGGAAAGGATGGAAACAGTTTCCTTATTTTTCCAGTGTTGTTTTGGTTCCTGCTCCTCACTTCCAAGGAGACTAAACACTGAGGGCTGAGGAGAGGGAATCCTGTGGTTCTCCTGTCATAACTCAATAAAAGGTCTGCACACACACACACACACACACACACACACACACACACACACACAGGAGAATGTGCAGACAAATCACACACACACCTCAGCGAACGTGGAGTGTTTCTTTTGACGTGCTTCCACAACGCACACGTCAAACACACACACAGATGTTATCTATCATTTCCTGAGCCGAGCACAAATTAACGTCTCCAACGTTTCCCAAACTTTTACGTCACGTCAGTTTTAGCCCGATATCACAGATTTACCTTGAGGCTTTTTAAATCTACACAACATGTGACACTCGTATTCTTAGACACAGTGAAAGACGACAACATCCAACCCGAATTATTGATGGTTTCTGCACATGTTGGGACAACACACATCAACAGAGCCGATAAAGAACCTAAACCAGTTCAGATGAGCATTTCTCTTAATGGTGCAGTGGAGACCGAACCTGCAGCTGGAAGTGGCCACTGAGCGCTGGTTGCATAACTCAAAGCTGACGAGAGATTACAGGCTGTTTATGAGGACACCCTGAAGGCACTGACACACACACACACAGACACACACTCACAGACACACACTCACAGACACACACAGAGAAGCAGAGCAGAGAGAATTGATTCGTGTAGCGGTTGATAATTAAAGTATCAGGGTCGTTGACGTGACGCCGATATTTTCTTCTGTTAAAAAATGTTGAAATCCATTCAAAGACAGGAAGTTGCATCATAAACCATTTTGCCGAGGACCCATGGAAGCAGGTTTGTAACTCGCTCTCAAATTTGAAAAAAAAAAAACCCATTTTCACAGCTGGTATGTAGTCGCCACATTTGGATATCATCTGGTATGACCTCAAAAAAACTATGAATTCTAAGTTATATATATTTGGATTATAAATGTCATGGTGACCTTTTGTGCTGACCTAGTTTGTTTTCTTTAGGTGGCCAATTCTGTGCCTGGGAACTTCGACTGAACTAGAAAAATATCATGTGGTGCGACCAAATGTGTTGTACATGATAGACACGTGTCCTAGATTCAATTAATGATTCATATACATAAAGTACTTTATTTTAGTATTATTTGGAAAATATTTCTATGCAATTAGAGTATTTTTTTCTAATATTTCAGAAACAACAGTTTATGTAAAATGTTGGTACAATATCATAAATACTGTAAGCATATTAAGGAAATTAATTAATTTTAAGATAAATTACGGTCGCACCACATGACATTTTTAAAGGCCACGGCCAATTCATCTAGATGAAAAGACACTAAAATCAAATAATTTGAAATTTTTATATGATTTTATGTGTACACAACATTCCTAATGTTTGAATAATTATAATAGATATTCTTTTTTTTTTGTATTTTCAAATTGGCCTGTTGAAAATCCTTATACGTCATTGACCCATTAATGTTTTTTCAGTGAGGAAGCATCAGAGCTTCCTCACTGCTCCGTTAATGTTTGACCCATAATCACAAACAAGTCTGTGATATAACAAGCTGCCACAATTAATCTACAGCCACCGTGATAATCGATAACTTATCTTTAAATGCTTGATTAATGTTTACGGATCCTTTAAAAAAAAAAATGAACCTAAATATTTATGAGCCACGTTGTTGAATAACAGCTTTAACTCATAAATCCAGGTGAGTCTTCTTGTGCAAAACGAGCCCTGGTTGGAAAAGTTGCTGGCAAAACAATTCATCGACAAAAACACTAAAGAGACGGAGAAGAGCAGCAGCAGCAGAATTATTTATACACAGTTTTCAACACTCGGCCAGAATTAACAACTTTTCCTCAACTTCTCTGAGGGAATCGAGAACAACCACAAATAAATACATATTCCACACGGAGCGGGGGGGAGCGGGGGGGAGCTGGATGACAGAAATAAACTCTGGATTATTCCCAGCACAATAATAAATAAGTGGCTTTCGAAATGTAGTCATGGTTTTCACAAACCTCTGAAGAAAAAAGCAAACATTCTCCTGGAAACGCTGAAATTGATTGAAGGTGTTGTGGAAATTCAAATTAGAAAATAAAACAACCATCGTACGGTTTCTATCACGTTTGAAATAAACCCCAGATCTGCAGAGTTTCACTGAGCGTAGATATTAATATTTATTTCCCTGGTTGAATTTGACGTGTCGCAGTGAAGAAGACACGAGATTCCTCCGGGTGTGTTTTTCTATCTGACACAGAAGAAACCTAAGATGAACGGGAGGCGACGCCCGAGGAGGACGAGGAGGTCGAGGTGGTCCAAGCCGGAGGTCAACAGCAAAAACACAATCTCTGAGCGAGTCACGTTTCTCCTCAGGTTTCATCTCTGTCACCCCCCCCCCCCCCCCCCCCACATTGGGCTTTTCATAAAGACGTTAAAGCCTCAGCAGCCGAACCATCGAACACAAACACGACTCCAGACTCACACTGCAGATCGTTTAAATTCTCTTTTTACCGCTCAACATCACGAAAAGTAAATATTTAAACATGAAATCATATTAATGAATTAATTTAGAATGAAATCAACGTACTTTTAGTTCATTTTTAGTTCAACTCTTGCATGTGCTTTACTCTTAATGTAGAAACATGTCGAGTTCATCATTTTGTTCTTTACTGTTCACAAAACAATCTCATTTTCTCATGAAAGTTGTTTGGACACAATATTCAACTTGTAAACCTTCATTAAATCATGATTATGTTCACATTAATATCGCCTTAGATAAAAACTCTTACCAGAGTCACTGCTGTCCTCTGGTTTTCTGGAGAGTTTTCATTTGTGTGTTTGGAGAAGAAGAGAAACGTGAAGAAGAAACTGTTTCCTCGTTAATCTCCTCCTCTCTTTTATCTGTGTCTCCATCTTGTTCTGAACATTCATCTTCTTCAGGAGCCAAGATGGAGTCTGAGGTGAGACGCTTGTCACAGCAGCTCAACACCTGCAGCTCGTTATGTTGAGGAGACAGGTGCTGATTGGCTCCTGAGTGCGTCACTCAGCCATTTGGTGGCGTGAGAGACACCTGATTGGCTGAAGTGAAGCAGGAGGGGGCGTTACCTCTTGGATTTTAAACCAATAGGACGTTGAAGGAGGGAAACATGTGATTGAACAGGATTCAAGTTTGGTTCTGAGAAGTGATTAAAGGGTCAGTTCACATAAATAAAGTTAAAAAACGTGTTTGAATCCACCTCAGTGCGACATGAGGATATTATTGGATGTTGGTTCTGCTGCGTCTGAGCTTCTGATCCATTCAAATCACCAAAGACTCAAAGATGCATGAAAAATAGGATATGTTTATTGGATTCATCCTCTTTAATGAAGCCAAATAACCCTTCAGACGCAGATTCATGAATCAACCAGACAAGCAGGAAACACGACAGCAGGCCGAACGTAACCGTGACGGAGGCAGCGAGGGAGAGACGAGCGGGAAAGAGAGAGTGATGAGCAGAGGAAGGAAGACTGATCTGAAAAACACACACATCACCAGTGTTGCAACATTGATTAAACTTTGATCTCGGCCTCGCACAACAACTCTATAAAGTCTAGAGGAACAGCCAAGATTCACAAAGTGTAACGAGGTGATAAAACATGTCGGCATCTCCCTCCCTCGTGCTTCTCTCTCCGTCAGCTCTCGTGCACGAGGTGATAAGAACAGCAACGGAAAAAAAACCTCCACGTTTCCTTCAGCTGCCGTCACCACCGAGCACACGGCGTGCACGGCGTGCACGGCGTGCACGAGGCGACTGCTGCACCTTTGGTATTTCAATGTTTGTGTTCAGTGTTTTTGGGACATTTGAGGACAACACAACAAGCTGTAAACACCACAGACGTGACCTCATAGAGTGTTCAAACACGTTTCACACACCAAACACCAGCACGGAGCCACATTCGCATCATTGGAAGTTGTGTTATCGTCACTTAACGAACCTTCTAGCTCCGTGTTTGGTCTCCACCGGCTCCTGAGGGATATTTGTGGATATTTAGCTGCTAAATGAGTTGCAAGAAGCTCAAACGTTACGTAAAGCTGATAAGAGACTGCGTGATGATAACCCCCGATCACTATAAACTGTAAATAAAGTTACACAACGCAGCTCCACTTCCTTCCTTGTGCTTGAGTCGGCACATTAACGATCAAACACTCATGATCACAGATCAGCCTTTAATCATGAAGCTTCACTTTGTTTTTACATGATCAAATAACGAAGTTTCCCCGAAACAAAACCAGGCTCCTGATCCATCATCAGGTCCCGTCACCTCCTGTTACTCTGACGTTCAACAGGGTGAAGTCAGTGTTTATCAAATCCAACGAGAAGAATCTGTGTGTTTCTGCATGAACAAGACGAAGCTGGTGACGGAGTTTGATCATTAGCTCCGAGCACCTGGATAACGATGTCACACTCACAGTGGTTCCCATTAAAATGATCTCATCTAATTCACCTGAGGCTGAATCTGTCATACGTCCAGTTTATGTTCCTCGGCTGCAGCTTCACATCGAAACCAACACCTCCTCCGTGTTGTTCTCTTGGTGCTGGTGAGTAAGAGGTGATCCTACCTTCCACAATTTATTAGAGCTGCAGAGAAAAAACAAATTGGAGCTCGACTCCCTTTTTCCTGCAGCTGTAATTCTTGTCCTGCATTTCAGAAACTCGGTGCACGGATAAGCACAACGCCAGAGAACGACCGATTGGATTCGATGGTGATTTATTCTTTTCCAAACCAAACGGAGAAAGAAGTGTTTTGACTTTTTGATCCTCGGGAACGACGTCTTCGGACGTTACAGCAAAGCAGGATATTTATTGCCAGGAATTATTTAGGATTACTGGGAAATAAATCAAGATGGGATCATGTTGCTGCTCCTTATTCTCCATGTGGAATTATTACTTATAAAGGGTAAAGCACGATTTCCTCAATTCTCATTAAACAAAAGACACATTTCTTTACCAAAATCAACAAGTTTCAACAGAAAAATGCTGCAGCTTTCACTACTTTCTTGCTTACATTGCAGTATTTCTCACACAGAATTGCAGCCTGCCTGCAAAAATAAGGGATGTGACGGGTGCACAGGTAAAGACACACACACACACACACACACACACACACACACACACACACACACACACACACACACACACATGCAGGACCATGTGTTACCCACCACATAGTAGAAGTGCATGCCTCGTCCCACAGGTCGATCTCCTACGTGCACAGCTGGAAGTGTGTGTTTGAGCACCGTCGGTCCATCCAGCACCACCATCAGTCCGTGTGTGGTGTGTGTGTCTGTGTGTGTGTGTGTGTGTGTGTGTGTGTGTGTGTGGTCCGTCCTTGTCCTCACAGCTACTCCAAAACAGTCAAGATGTTTATAAGAGCCACCGTCTTCTCCTCCTCCTCCTCCTTCTTCTTCTTCTCTTTCTGCTGCTGCTTCTCTCTTTAATGTTCCTCCTCTCTTCTGACTCTGCACTTGATGTTACTCTCCATCCCCCCCCCCCCCCCCCCCCCCCCCCCTCTCTCCTTCCTCCCCACATGACTTCAGTCCATCATCCCTCCCTTTTTATGTTTTGGTTTCACAACCTCTCATTTCCCCCTCTTCTTTCAGAGCAAACGTATTTCTTCTTTTCCATCTAAAGCGTTCTGTCACTGTTGATTCTGTGTGTGTGTGTGTGTGTGTGTGTGTGTGTGTGTGTGTGTGTGTGTGTGTGTGTGTGTGTGTGTGTGTGTGTGTGTGTGTGTCATAGATAACATGTCGTGCTCTCCACTGTCAGAAACAGGAAGAGTGGATGTTGGTGGTTTGGCCCTGATGAGAGAGTCATCCCCTGTGTGTCTGTGTGTGTGTGTGTGTGTGTGTGTGTGTGTGTGTGTGTGTGTGTGTGTGTGTGTGTGTGTGTGTGTGTGTGTGTGTGTGTGTGTGTACATGTGAGCCAGCAGCAAGCGAGAGAAATGTAATTAAACTCAAACTTTTTTATTACAAAGCTGTTACAGCAATCACTCTGCGGAACAAGCTTTCTCACACACACACACACACACACACACACACACACACACACACACACACACACACATCTAATATCTGTTTAAATATGAAATGATCATCTGTGTGATGATCCGTTTAGTTGCACTCTGCTCGTTCTGCTCGTGGTATAAAAATATTCATCTCCAACAGCAGTTTGATAGATTACAGTTAAATAAAGTGATTGCACTGACATGAATCACCCAGTAGATGGCGGTAGAACCCAACAAGAAAACAGAAACAGAACATATTTCTATCTTCGCAGGGACCAACTGGACTTGTAAAGTTTATCTTGTATACAGAAGTTAAGTTCTCCTTCCGAAGCTTGAGCTTGTTCCAGCGGTTGATCCGTGGTTTGAGGTCCGTGGATGTATCGTGACTCATGTGCAGTCAGATGTCAACAAGTGCTTGTGTGGACTCAGGTGGTTTATCAGGGATGTTCCAGCTCTGTAATGACATCCTCTCGGTTAATAACATCCTTCCTATTTATACACACACACACACACTGAGTGCCAGAGATGGACAAGGGAGATAGACAGAATATGATCAAGAAGAAAATGTTGTTGACATCACGTCTTCTTTCTTTCTTTTCCACTCATTTGTTTTTATGATACAAAAACAGATGTGATTGATGACAGTGATCTGAGTCTGACTCTTCATTGGTCGAGCACGTGTATCACCAAGACCTGGATACCATGGTCTATCTATCTATTATATTTTTAAACCTGTATTTATTCTGTACTTGGATCTTATCTCATCTTGTGTCTATAGAACTATTAAAGTTCATTATTCCAGAATCCGAGCTGGTTCCCTGTCGCGTGGAAACACAAATATAATAGTTTCCTGTCATGAGGCAGCTTCTGCTCTTTGAACATGTTTGTTCTAAACGAGTAAATCGTGATTAAACTTTGCATCAAGAGTTTTTAGCTCCCGTCTCCTGCTTCACTGCGTCGACACAAACATCCAATTAACACTCGCGGAGCTGTCGTCTCTCCGGGGGAAACTCATTAGTCCAGATTCTCACTGGGAAGACGTGTGCGGGCACAAACAACAACAAGCCGTACAGTTCTTTTTAAGCAAGAAAATAATTTATTCATAATGATATAATCATTTCATCACATTGGCATTGCAGAGCTGCGGAAGGGGAAGCGTTTGTGTGTGACGCCACCCCGCAGCCTCGCGCCACACCACTGGATGGGGCAGGGGAACAAAGGTTATTCAATACATACACGGAATATTCCTTTAAATATGTCTTTGTCAATGAGGAATAACAAAAATAGAATAATTCCAATAACTCGTCCGTGTCTCTCTCTCTCTAAGTATCATCTCTGTGTCTTTATACACCGACTGTACAGCCCCCCCCCCCCCCCCCCAAACAAGGGCCTTTGTTTTACTCCACTCGGAGTGGCAGGAGGGTGGGGGTTACCAGCTTTTCAGTTTTCCATTCCTCCACAGTACCCCTGAAATGTACAGTTACAGTAAACCTCACCCGTCAAAGATGCTCTTTGGCCCAAATCTGCCGCCACTAAATCTCTCCGTTGCCCTTCCCCCCCCCCCCCCCCCCCCCGTTTCACTCTCTCAAGAAGCTGGACCCGAACTTCACAGGGGTCACCGGGATGTGTGATGTGCACAGGTTTGGAAACAATCCACTGCAAAGTGCCAGGAACATGAGGAATATCGTCAGGAGGTGGATGCACGTTGGCTGAAAATAGTGCTCCACAAAAAATAGAGTCGATGTTTGCGGTTGACATGTTTCACTCTCCTCAAAGCCCTCCAATGTGGCGATCTATTTCATTACCCAGCTTCCCCTCTGCTCGCCAGTGCCTCTGCGGCTCGGTGTCAGTGTTCATCTCCATCGCCACCTGGTGACTTGCTGCTTGAGATGAATGTCACTTCACCGCATCGAGCCACAGTCCAAATATCCAAACCTGAGCCCTTCACAACCAAAGCCCTGCGTCCTGATCGGTGTGTTTGTCCGTGCGGTTCTGTTGCGGTTAGCTCGAGCTCTGCAGGGACCTAAAACTCTTTTTTTAGTACCGTGAACTGATGCTCTACCTGTTCAGTTGTAATTCAAAATGCAGATTTGTGAATTTCATAGTTCAGCGGTTTACGTCGGGGTGAATATCCCACAATAAACACGACCTAAACTCTTTAAAAGTGCAGTTGTCTTCTCAGCTCAGTTATCTGCTCTGGTGCTTTTTTTGCAAAATATGAACCATTGCATTTATTTTAAAGCTGTTGGGGCAGATTTCTCTATACAGTCATAAAAATAATAGCTTTTTTATCATCATAGCTGTTTCCGATATAATATTTCTACGTCCTTACTGGTACTTGACTTCGTTCTGGACTCTTAAGTCTGAGGGGACGTTTGATTTGTCTTTGCTCTTCTGCCATTTGGTCTCATTATAGAAGCTTTATTCATTAAACCTTACAAACACACACACACACACACACACACACACACACATCTTCTTCTTCAGATAAACTTTGATCCTTCTGTCGGCGTCACTGAAAATAATCTCTGCCAAGTCTCCAACTTAACCTTTAACTTTGTACACTCGTGTCTCTTAGCAACAGGTTGCTCGCGCAGCCGCAGACGGCGCCTGCGAAATTAAACCGAAATTAATTAACCGGCGATTGCTTGATCTGCTTCCCCGCACCTTTTATCGCCCAGCAGGGAAAGAGGCGGAGAGAGTGAGAGAGAGGGAAAGCTCTTAACGTGATTACTCCTCCGACGACGACGGGGAGAGAGAGGAGGTGAGGGAACAGAGGATGGAATAGAAACGTATAAATTTCGGCGTGGTAATCCCCGCATTCAGCAGAATCCAGCCGAACACCTCATCCTCCCCTCCTTCCTCTCTTTCCCCACCTCGTCCTCCCAAAGACGGGATAATGGATTAAATATTCAATATCTTCCTCTCGCCGTCTCTCACTCTCACACTTTTATAGAAATGACATTTTCAATATAATATAACTGTCAGCGTGTTTTAGAGGCCGGTGGTATTGCATTGCAGAAATTTCTCGGAGGCCGAGCGGCTCCGTTTGCAGAATTAATCGCAGCGGGGGGGGGGGGGGGGGGGGTTCAACTCACCACGAAGCAACCAGATTATCACACGAGGGACAAAACATATTTGGCGGGAGTTTTTTTCTGGCTCCGCCCATTGATAATGAACCAACCAATGGGATTATTCTGCCTCTGTAGCCGCTCAGAGCCTGAGAAATATTTGCAAAGAACTAAAGTATCTCAACAGAAGAGACGACACCCTCGTGTTCTTTGTGTTCACAGATAAAACAACACAACGGTTCCGTGATCACGTGTGGGTTCTGGCCACTTCCCTGTCCGGTCTCAGATACGTGATTGGTCAGAGTGAAAAATATCGTGATACCAGCTGAACGCTGCTCGGGGGAAACTGTTTATTTAATAAACACTTAAAGCAACACTATGTAACCTTCACTGAGCAACAGCGCCCCCTTTCTGGTTTCTAATAACTTCAGAGTGTTTTTAACTGATCTCAGTTCAGCTTCACTCTTCAGCTGCAGCTGGTTGTGACAGTTGAAGCTGTGACTCTCAGTCAGTTCCTCTCACAGGAGATGGAACCCACTCACCAGAGTCACAGAGAAAAGACGCTCAGGGAGTGAAGGAGGAAACTTTCTCCTTGTCCACACTCTCTGAAACATCATTTTCATAAGCTGCGTAGTGTCGCATTGAAACGTCCCGATCACCAGATTCCTAAACGCTACCTTCAACACGTTATTTTGGCCTGATTCAGCAAAACTGTTGTTTGTGTGTGAACCACCAAGGCAGCTGAAATAAACAAAAATAAAAATGTGACATAAAAAAGTAAAAAACAAACAACACGAGGCGCCGCAGCAACACGCCCATGATTCAGTTTACAAAGCAAACAGACACAGAGTTTTATAGGTTCTTCTTTTTTTCATTCACTAAATATTTAAAACAAGTCGTCACTTCATAAACGGTCATTTCTTCAGTTTTAAAATCTTTTTTCAGGATGACGGTTTACCTGAAGCATGTGTGTGACAGTTTGTGTTTTTTACTCTGCTGCTGTTGTTGTGTACATTTCCATCCAATAGGGGGAGCTCTGACTCAATAGCACCGAGGGATAGTTTTGCTGTCGGGAGACGACAGGTTCCCCTCCTCTCTCTACGGGGTCCGTTCATGCAGGGTGTGGGGGGGTAGGTCATGATTTTAGAGCTGAACCACTGATGGAGGCGTCCACTCACTGATCCAGAACCGAGGGTCGTCCAGGATTGAGGACCACGGGGCGTTCCGTCCACAGTCCCAAAGTCTGTTTACTCAAAAACAAAGTCAAACCCTGCCTGTTTCTGTGTTTGTGCACAGATCCACTCATTCACTCACTCACCCACTCATTCATCCACGTTCATTCCATCGTCTATGGATCGTGGGAAAGGAAAAGGTAAAAAAAAAAAACATATAAAAACTCAAAGAGCGAGAGAAAGAGAAGGCAGAAGATAAGCACTGATAGAAATATGTTTCATGCACTATCAAGCGAAGCACAGCGTCTGTTTTTCTCAACAGTCATTCATTGACATTCATCCGGTGTCGCGTCGTCTGTCGAGCCCAGATGCATAGACTGAATGCAGAGAGAGGTGAAGGGGAGGAAGAGCGAGATGAGAGAGAAGAGACGGCGGAGACAAGAGAAGGTTAACGGAAAGTGGGAGAGGGTCAGAAGAGGTGGGGAGAGGAAGGAAGAGGAAGATAAGGATTTAGAAAATGGAGGCGGCGCTACAGAGAGTTGCTATTTGTCAGTGAAGAAAGAGAGCGTGCGATGTGCCAGGGAGGTGGAAGGAGGGGAAAGAGAGATGATGCTAATTGCAGAGAGGCACCAGCAGCGATGAAAGGAGGCGAGGAGCGAGCGGCGAGGAGGTGGAGGAGGTGGAGGAGGAGGAGGAGGAGGGCGGCGCAGAAAAAAATCAAAGCTTCTGCTTCCATCATCATCCGATCGATTCCCTTTTAGGGACTGGATCACAAACTGTGTCCCAATTCAAAGTCTTAGAAGACGAGGGCCGAACTGGAATAAGATGCTATGGTCTACGAGCAATTTCCAACTTGTCCGTTGCATCGTCAGTTACTTTGAGCCGCTGCACTTTCTGCAGCTCAGCCGACCGGACAGCGAGCTCGTTATCTCCATCACCGGTCGGCAGCGAATCCTGAGATAGGATTCAACCGCTGGACCATTCGGTGCTCGGGAACTGAAGGACACAGGAAACGGCCCAGCCTCCATTAAGACAGGTCTACGTTCCAGTATGCAGAGATAAGGTGGAAGGGGGGGGGGAGGGGGGGGTGTGACTGCGTGATGACAAACACACAAACACACACAGCCAGAATATGCACACATGTTGGAGACATACGTTCATGCACTCCCTCCCTCTGTGTCTCCCTCTTTGTTCTTGGCATTTCCCTCTACACACACACACACACACACACACACACACACACACACACACACACACACACACACAGACGAGTGCAGACACACACATATGCACAACTCGGTCCCCTCTGGTCTGTTTGTAGTTTTTGTAACAGTCCTTTGGTCCCGTCACCAGAGACCAAACAAATGAATAAAAACCCTGTTTGAATAACCAGGCCTGCGTCATGCTCTCCGTACAGAAAATCAACAGGCATGATTTCATCTGCACACACACTCTCGTACAAACACACACACTCGTACAGACACACACTTGTGTAGATCTCCGAGGCGTTCCTCTTAAGTCTGTGTGTGTTTTCCCTCCGTGGGCAGTTTTTTTGTAGTCCAAGCTGTTGGCTGCTCTGTCTGTACATTATCTTTGAATGCAAATGAAGGACAGATGCGCGACTCTGATCTTTGTACACGATACATAAAGTACAATCCAACCGAACATGTACAGTTTATGGCCATCGAGCAAAAAAATATATGCAAAAAAAACAAAGACTTAAAAAATAATGATTGACGAGGATCTCAAGAAGAAAAAAACGCAGCGATGCAAAGGCTGCACCGTGTAAACGACCTCCAACGCTAAAGAGAAGAAAGAAAGTGCTTGCGTCCATTTGCCTCTGTGGAATGTTTCGTGAAAGTCCACATCCGGGTTCAGAGCACGAGGAACAAAACGTGGGACATGCTCATGCCTCATCTTCGGTGGCGAAAAGCCCCCTTGTGGTCTCTCTTTGTAAATCCTCCGCTTCGTCTTCTCTAGTGAAAACGACAGCGCTGCTACAGCAGTGGTTTTACCGCAGAGAGGAGCCGTGATGTCCAAGGTGTTGAGAACATTTGCTTTCTCGGGTGCCTCGTCACGCCACGAGGGAATTCACCCTTCGTTTCATGTAAGTCTACAGGTGTCGGTGCTGTGGTGCTACTGGCTGGAAAGTTCAAGTTCCAAGAAGAAGGATTTTAAAGTCTTCTGTATGTTATTCCATTTGTTTCTTGGATATATTTCATGACTGATCATCTGCGGATCAGTATGACTGGTTAAAGATTCATTAGCCACTGTCTTCATCAGGGACTCTCGTCATCCAGAAGGAGCCAGGAGTAATAGATCCACTGTAGAACCACGTAATCCACGCACTCATTAATCCGTCCGACCTCCACACTGAAGAAACTCCCAGTGAGGAAAACAGGGCACAGCCTCATAGCCGCCACCTTTTCAATATTGTGAGAACCTGTATCGTTCTCCACAACGTCCTCTCTTTCCAATAGGGGACCGGGTTTGACAGATGACTATAGCGCTCCAACCATGGAAGGGACCATTTTGTCCAAAACTGTGCTCCATTTTGATTGGACAGTGCAAATGGTCGATCAGTAGTTGGAGCGATCTGGTTGGTCAGAGGGTCCCGTCTGCAGAGGGCGGCGCATTGTAGAATAGTTTAGTAGCTTTGTCATCAGCAAACGGACCTGGTTCACACTCATGATACTTCCATTCACTGGTCGTTGGGTTTGCCGTTCCCAGGTGCTGCCTCTTCTCCCTCCGCGGACGTCGAGGTGTTGGTTGAGAACTCGGTGACCCGTCGTGCCAGAGGGTTTGTGCTTTTGAGAAGCTCCATGGCGGAAACTCTGGCCCCTCCGCTGGAAGACTTGCTGCCTTTCTTCTGAAGCAGGGCCATGAAGTTGTCGTTGCGGGAGCTTGACCTCTGACTGCTGCCTAAGGTCATGGTCCGGAGTTCGGTGCTACCGGCGCTGTGCTTCACGGGGGATACCAGGCTCTGCCGGCTGCCAAAGGAGTCGGTCGGCTCCTTGCGACCCAGAACCCTTCGCTTGGACCTGAAGAAAAGGGAAGAGTCCAGATCAAGTCAGACGACTTACACACGTAGATTAAGATCTCTCACTTTAGTCGATAAAAATCTAAACACGTCACAACCGAAGGGATTCCATTCTTTCTTGTTAGAAACGAAAACATTGACTCTCGATAACTCTGCCTTTCAAACTATTTTCAGCATCATTTCAGGTAACATCATGAACACTCGTTGCTTAGAGACAAGCTTTCTTGTGATTCTCTGTGTGTGCTTGCATACATGTGTGTGTGTGTGTGTGTGTGTGTGTGCGCTGCTGGTCATCCAGTAATCCTCTGTACGTGAAGCCGTTGCTAGGGAACCTTGTGGTCTGTCCGCCTCACATCCTTTCAACAAGACAATTCGGCGCTCGTCACATGCTCTGGGCTATAACGAGCCCGGCAGGCAAGCTCGGTAATGGCTGAGATCATTTGTGCAGTAAAAATAACTTTCCAGGCAATTTTTCTCTTTACCTTTCCAACAGCTTTTTAAAGAAAGCCCTCAGCTGTAATATCTGTGTCTATAAATACCATAATGAAATATGTATTGGGTGAACGTGTGTGTGTGCATGTGCAAACCTGTGTATTATAGTGAAAAGGTCTTCGGTGGTGTGTGTTGTCGATGTGGCCGGCAGGTCGTCATCTGCCTCCTCGGCAATGTGGAGCACAGTCTTCTCCTCGGAGTCATCTGCACACGACGGAGAAATCATATTAAAATGTTATATTGAAAAGTGTTTTCTATTTGTAGTGCATGAAATGTTTTTGTGTCTTGACAAATTAAAATGTGTTGACCCTCAGCTGCAAAACAGCTGGAAACTACTGTGTTTTGATTTGGTCCAACTTTAAAGCAATCGAGTTTGATTCGCTTCAGAACCTGGGAAACGTCTTCTGGCGGAATGAGGAGGTGAAGCATCGAACTCAGCGGGGAAGAATCAAGTGAAGCCGCCGAGGCAGGTTATCATTAAACACATGCACACAGAGCGATAAGGAGGAGGTGAGGAGCTCCAAAGATTCCGTGCTTAAACGTGAAAACTATGATTCATGTTTAAGTGCAGATAAAGAAGTGCTACAGGGGTTAGTTAAATTAACTCACTGTCGCTAGTGAAGTCATTTAGAGGCTAAACAGAACTTCTTAGGGCAGACCATGGACGAGTGGATTGCACTTTACCTTGAAGGACATTTTGATCTTTTGATTTCACAGTGAAAATTGGTCTAAATCTGTCTGGAAAACAGAAACACACGATTTCCGCAGCGTCTCGATAAACATACCTGCCCCGATCCCAGTGCTGGCCATCTTCCCCTCTAGCTCGGTGAAAGAGAAATCCTGCAGTGTTGACTGAAGCGACGACTCTTTCGAACTCTCCTCGTCTGGTTCCAAGTGGTTCTCATCTAGCTCTGGCATATCTGGAACACAGGGAGCGCTGGGAAGATCGTCTGGTGGGAATGTTCCGACTGGAGAGCGAAGGCCCACGGGGCTGTCGGCCTGCGGCGTCTGTCGATCGGTGCTGCCATTCGTGGAGGAGTGGACCGACGTGGGAAGAAGCAGAACACTGGGCTTCTTGGGGACTGGAGGAGGAACCTGGGGAAGACATTTGAAAGTTTTAACATCAGCTCTGTGCAGCAGTGATGTACATCTACATTGTTCGTCCCTGGATGATGAGGGATCATTCTCACCTTGGGCTTCTTTTTGTCTGACAGCTCTGCCAGACAGGACATTGTCATCCTCGAGGGGAGTGTCTTGCTCTTGTCCGGGAGCTCCTGGGCCTCCTGATTACTGCATGGAGAAGGGAGTGAACCTCCATCTTCAGGCCCAAGCCGGATCTTGTGGTCGGATTCAAATTCAGGCTCTAACCCTGGGTCCTCCAGGAGAGGCTGAGGATCTGGGAGCGGAGGGAGATCGAAGAGGGAGTGGGAGTGGGGGAGGAAGGGATGATCATAACCACTTTGTGAGTTGGCGGTGAAATTTAAATCTGGGAGACCAGAAGGACTTGATAAAGTTTGAGGAGGAGGCTTTTTGGGTTTGGGTTTTCTCATGACTTTGTAGATGTTGCCCAAGGGCACAGGCCGGTCCACGGGTGAGCCAGGTGGTGAGTCAAGGGCCAGAGGGGACGTAGAGGAGGGGGAAGGAGACTTGATGAGGAGGTTTATGGGTCGCTTAGGCAAAGGGGGCTTGACAGCGACAGGTGGTTTGGGTTTTGGTAGAGTGGGCGGAGGGCTGGGGAATTCACAGAGGTCTCTGCCATGCTGCTCTTCTTCAATGGTGTCAGACGCACCATCGGGACAGTCCTCGAGGTCTCCGCGAGAGACGGAGCGAAGCCGAATAGTCTTCAGCTCGTTCTGGGTAACGACAGGCAAAGCGTGTGAAGAGCTCGGACTGACTTTCCCTGGTTTAGCTGCTGTGGAGGTGTCAGAATGCCGTCTACTGGCCTTTTGCTTCGGCTTGATTGAACACAGCTCCAGATGTGCATTCCCGGGCATCTCAAAGGACAATCTAGATCTTGCAGATGGGTCCTTGGGTGAAGGTAGTGATGATTTCCTTTCTGGAATCTTCGGGCGCAACTTACACCCCAACGTCCCGAGTGTCCCCTGACCTGCCACATGGCTGAGTGGAACAGTCGGAGTGGGAGTCTCTGACTGGCTGGAATAGCCACTTGATGGTGACATAAGTCCTGGGGGTTTGAAGGGTGAGGACGCCTTGACTTCAGTTTCCATGGAGAGCTGTGAGGGCGAGGTGCCTCTGGAGATGGAGGGAGAGTCGAGAAGTGACTCAGAGCTGCTTCTGACTTTCATACATTCAATCACTGTGGTACCAGTCGCTGTGCTGGAGCCTGATAGAGACCTGCAAAAACAGAAGAGTGTATTTTTTAACAAAGTATAAAGATGTATACTTGACGTAACATGAAGTGTAGTTTTATTTTCTACCTGTAGGGGTCATTCTTCCAGTCCCCGAGCTGCCAGTGAGTGGGGAAGGTCAGTTCTGTCTCTCCCTCCCTCTCTGGTGGCTGAACCTCCAGGCTTGGGGGTCCATCGCTGCCTCCATGTCCCAGCTCCCTCTCACTAACACTGGGTCTAGAGGAGCAGGAGGAGCTGGGCAGGAGGAAATCAGGCTGGAAGTCTGGGAAGTGATCCCTCGGGATATGCAAGCTCTTCGGGCGTCCATCCCGATAAAGGCCACCGTCATGGTGGATTCTTCCCTCGGCATCTCCGAGGTTCTTCATTAAAGAGACGCTCCTCACTGGAGGCGGTGGCTTGCGCTTGGATTTCTTAAGCGAGATGGAGCGGGAGCGTAGGCGCAAGCGGCCGTCTGCGCTGTAGTCCGAAGCCGTGACAGAAATTGTATCAGTGGTACTGGCACTGTCTTCGGAGCTGCCTCTAGGGTAGAGGAGAGCGTAGTTCTCGCTCAAACCGAGGAAGTGGTGGTGCTGTTGTTGGTGGTCTGTTATTGCCAAAGCGTTTCCATTCCCAGTGGACATAACGTTCCCATCTGGCTGGCCCACGCCACCCTCGGTAAAGCTGAAGGAGCCAGATTCTGTGGGCGTGGAAAGGGAACGCTCCCGGAACTTGAAGGCTTTCTGTGCTGCTATGGAACGTGCTGACCTCTCCCTCCCTCTCCCCACCTCCCCAGCCCCCCCTCCCCCACCTCGTCTCCCTCCGTCCGCCGCAGCTCCTTCCGTCTCGCTCCGCTTCCCCATCGACGGCGTGACCAGTGAAATCCCCGGCACGATATTCCCTCCTCTCCCCGAGGAGTCCGTCACAGACGTGAACGAGCTGCCGTGCGAGCTCATTGACTGTCCCGAGCTCACCAGCATCACGCCGTCCTGCAGCCCTCCACCGGCATGGCCGATGATGCTGTGCTGTTTGGGGGGGACCGCCGGGCCTTTGCTCATGCTGTAGTTGTAAGGCTCGTTCCACGCCCCGGGAGAAAAGGTGGAGCCCTTTGGTCCGTTCCAGGAAGCGGAGGGTGTGTTTGAGCACAGCAGACCAGAGTGGTCCATAGTGCCTGGGTGAAGTTGGTTTGAGACACGATGCTCTACAGCTTTATCTGTGAAGGAGAGGGGAAGGTAGAGATTATTTAGAAAACAGCTTTTACGACCAGACTCCCCAAACGAAAAGCCTTTTCAGAGAAGCTGGCATCGCTGGAGCCTGACAAACATAAAAGTCTGAGCTTATTTTCTATTTTTTAATTTTCGGCTTCTTCTGCAAGTGAGGCCTTGTTCAGGTTAAACTGTTTGTGAGAACTATTCATACTTAAAGGATGTCCTTGTTGCAGTGAATAAATCAATGAGCCACGGAAAGATCCTGACCGCCACCAACGCCACCTTTCACCGAGAGAAACAGGTAAATACGAGGAATGGAAGTGATTAGCCCTTCATTAATCTCTGTGGAGCTTTTGTTGAAATAAAAACGGGTGGGTGGAAAGTGGATAGAGAGAGTGAGTCCTTCAAATGTGGGATTAAACACAAAAACATAGGAAAATACAGGTGAAATTAATGGTTCATCCATTTTTAAGTTTTGTGCCAACGCCTCTGCACCAGTAATTTCAGTAATGTACAAAACGTTAGGTTCCCTAGCATCATCTCAAACAGCAAACATCCCTCCTGGTCCCTCTTCTCTGTCTCTGGCTGAAGGTGAAGCACAGTTCATGGGAGCTGTAACAAGATCTCCACCCGGGGAACCCGAGAGGAAACTGGATTCACTGGGGGAGGGTCGGAGCTTTTCACACACACCTGCAGGTGAGCTTGTGTCGAGGTCAGAGTGCGTCTTCCTCAGGGGGAGGCTCTGGTGGGGGGTGTCCGTGACAGGCTCCAGGGAGTGGGGTTGTTGGGGGAAGGGGTCCCCTGGAGACGGGGACGGGGACGGCGAGTGCTGGAGGAGGTCGACGCCGTGGAATTTCCCTCCTCCTCCTCCTCCCTCACCTGGAGGAGAGGAAGAACAACAACAGGGAGGTCAGCAAGAGGAAGAGAAGACTCGTTTTACTTCACACGCAGGAAATCCAGTTTCTGAGAAGGCAACAAAACAGAGCGTCACTCTTTTGACCCGAAACCAGCAGCTGGATCACAACCTGTGGCTGCAGGGGGCGCTGTTGCTCAGTAAAAGTGACGGTTTTGGTAACATTACAGAACTGTCCACATGAAGTTCAGTCAAAAAACTCAGTAAGGTCGATGTTTTCACATTTTGCTTTAATTCGTACGTAGCAAATTAAATATCCCCCCTTTCTCCGCCTTCACCTCCACAGACTTCTTCACTTTCACTCCCCCACTCTGTCATGGAGCCACAAATTCCTCCATTGTTCGTGTAATACTGAAATTATAGCCAGGGGGGCAAAGTGAGAATGAACAAATTAAGGCCGCTTGCTAATAAATGCGGCTATAAAAACAAAAAAGGAAAGAAACTCCCAGGAGGGTTGAAATTAACTCCACTAAACTGCTGGTGCTAATTTCGAACACAATGCACATTTCCACCCCGTGAATAATAAAACGGTTTGAGGAGCGAGGGTGGTCCCGAACTGATGGTTTGAGACCTCTCGTTGAAAGCACCGGGAGAGTTGGTGAATACGAGCAGTTTACGGCCTTAATGATTTCTGGGTTTCTCATCATGCTGGTTCTGAAACTCGAGGTTTGTTTATAGGAGACTTATGATGCTTTTTCAGTTTCACTCTCCTCTAGTGTGTTATATGGATTTTTTTGTTTGTTTGTAAAAGGTCCGGTGCTGGAAGTGGTTGACCAATCACAACAGAGTGGGAGGGGGGGTCTTAAAGAGACAGGAGCTTTGAGACAGAGGCTGAAAAGAGGAGCTGCAGCAATGGACACTACGAGGACATGTGTTTTCTGAACATTAGAGCATGTAAACCCCAAATCTAAACGATCGACCTGAATATGAGCAGAACACTTAAATCCATTAAATCCACAGATCTTACAGCACTTCGCTAACGAGAGTTCACCTCAGCTGAAGTGCGGATGAGAAGAGAGGAGATTCACCTCCACGCTCGAAGAGCTTCTACCGTCACGATAAGCCTTCGTGTTTATGTTTTACATCTTCTGCCGTCGTGTTTTAATCCGGAGTGACGTACAGCAGATGCTGCTGAGAAGCCTGCTGCTCTGTTGTACTTCCTGTCCTTCCGATGTCTCGTCTGGGCCGGAGATCATCCAATGAGTCATCGGAGGCAGCAGGTAGCCACTTGACTACCTCAGTGACCCACAGTCGCTCACCGATCCGGTGCTTCTGTTTTATAGCCACAGTCCATAAAGATGCAGGCTACTGATAAATTGTATCTCCACCCGCAGAGTGATGTCATTGAGAAGTCTGTTTCCCTGGGATATTAAATCTGACAGATGCAAAAAACACAAACTCCCCAAAATCAATGAGTCAAAACGGAAAATGAATCAAATTGATCGACAAACAAACAAAAGCAAAGTGTTCATCGCACAGACAGCGTCGATGACGGGAGTCTGTTCTGTTGTCAAACTCAATAACTACTTGTTTGGTGGAGTACAAACCGGCAAATTGAAAATCAAAGACAAACACAGACATCCACCATCTGTCCGTCTGCGTCTCTGTTTCCTCTCGTGAGCTTTTTGTCACGAATGTCTCCCCCTGTCCTGCGTCCATGTCGTTTCCCGTCGTGTCCCTGTTGCTGTGGCTCGTATTAATTATACATCCACGACACAGACTCACAAATGTTGGAGTTGTCTGAGCGACCGAAGAGCAAAGAGAGACACTGACGACGAGACGCGATAACAGCCGCTGAATGTTCGCAGTGCAAACAGCTAATTGAGCCAAATGGTGCAATTTGGGGTCTCGAAGAACGAGGCAGGATTTTGAGCAACAAAATGTTTGTTAGTTTTGGGACAACATTTCGCTGTTTGGTCCCATTAAGCAGTGAAAAGTTTCTCTTTGAGGCCGTTCTGCATCTCGGAGTCTCTTTGTAAATGTTCTGCGTTTCCTTTGGGTCAATTATAGTTGTTTATCGTCTCCGTAGTTGTTGTATGAAGTCGTCTTTTTGTTTTCACTTTGTTAGTTTTGTGACTCTGTGGATATTTTGCATCTTCTTGCAGCAGTTTTGATTATTAGGAAGTGATTTCAGAGAAAGACCCTAAAAATACAGTTTTACTTTGCTCAGCTCCGTTAAGAGTTCATGAACAGGAACTTATCTGTAAACTTGTACCTGTGTTGATTATTGATTTCAAAACTATCAATGGGTATCTAGAGAAAACAAACAAGTTATAGCTTGTTGATGTCATGGAAAAAGCCTTAAACAGACATTTCATTGTTTGATTTCATGTTCTCTGCTCCTCTCACTGAATACCTGCCTCTTCTCATCTCTATCTCTCCAGCACAGAATCCACCTCAGTCAATCATCTGTGTGTTTAGCTCATTCACCGGGTGTCAGTCAATGGCCGCTCCCCACTGTGCATGAATAAATAAGAGCGTTTGGGCCGAGAACATCTGAAACCATCCGTCAGAAGACGAAGCTGTGACTCAGCCGTCGGAGCTAAATATAACTTCCTTCCTAAATACGACAGTTTTGACGCTCACACTCTCGGGCAGCAAACGCGTACACGAGTCACATTTGCGTCCCGTCACTCTTCCAGATCGTTATTCTCCTCCTGCGATCGGCCTCTTCTCCGATCGAGCCGCCGTCTGGAGGCTGAGAGTCTTTGTGTTGCTCCCTGCAGCCATAAATAATGGACACTATTTCAACTATCAGCAGCCTTCAGCCGAGAGACGATGATTCATTCATCATCACGTCTTCAGCGCCGCCTCAGATTCACTGCCTCGCTGTCAGCGGGGAGTTTTTTCAAGATGGCAGATGATGGGTTGGACTGGACCTCGTCCAAAAAACATGCAACAGGTTTAATATCAGATTCTTTTCTTAGCTTGTCAACTGTTCGGCCCGGTTTTCAGGATTAAACCCATTTTGACGTTTTATAAAAATGGAGCCGCTACAGAAAAATCCAGCCTGTCTCCCCCTAAATGATATTCTATCTTCAAACGCCAACTTTTAACCTTGGAAACAGCAGCTGACAAACGATCGGTGACGGCTGTGATTCGGTCCGAAGCTGCAGGAGCAGGTGAGTCAGTGGATCTGGAGCGGAGGATGTTTTCATGGTCAAACCGTCGAGCAGGGAAAGTCCGTGAGCTTCATGTAAAATGAGCAAAGCATATGAAATGAGACTGATATGTTTGCGCCTGCTCTGCATTCACGTTTTTCCTCAACGCTCATTCATGAAATCTGCCGGAGCGTGATGTGCAGAGACGGAGAGACGGACGGAGGGAGAGAGAGGAGATTCAGAATCAAGACAAAATGTTCTCTCATTACCCTTCATTCATTATTCTCTCATCCTGCATCCCTCCATCATCTCAAAACTTCATTTTCTCTCTTCCTCCGTCTTCACCATCCTTCAGGCTCACTCACATTTCTTCCTCTCTTTCCCCCCCCCCCCCCCCCCCCCTCTCCTCTTCTTCTTGTTTTTAGGAGGGAGAGAGAAAAGTGGCGAGTTACCATGGCAACAGTAAGCTGGCTGCAAGCTACCTGTACGCTGGTTTACAGAGAGAGCGAGGGAGAGATGGAGTGAAAGAGAGGCAGAGGGATGAGAGACGGGTGTCACGGTCAAAAAGCTGAATAAGTCTGGTGATATTTTCTTTTTTCTTTTCAACAAATCCCACGAAAAGACGAATATCAACCATGAATTGATCCAATAACTAATATTGTCACAGTCCGATATATATATATCTTTCCTCTGTGCCTCCATTGTCTTCCATAAAACTATTAATAAAAACATGAGGGAGTGTTGAGCTGACCTGGTTCCTTCATTACAAAACAACCTGCTGCTGTAAAGACACTAACACAACAAGTGTGTGTTCACCCACCGCTGAAAACAGCCACAACCAGAAGTAACCATGATTGAAGGGGGCGCCAGGGGGTGGAGCCTGACAGGAGCTGGAGGACACTGCACGCCCACCTGCACCCATTGGACGGTACCAGCAGTCAATCACGCGGTACCCACGCCCCAATGCGTGACCATTAAGCTGCACTGAAGAGGACATGAAACTCTCGGCTAGTTACTAACGCTCTACATTATACAAACAGAGGAGTTACCCCCTGCTGGTCATTCGAGAGAATACATGTATCGGGTACTTCGGCAGTCTAGCGTCCATTTTTATATATAAAGTCTGTGTATCCAACCAAGTGCAACACCACAGGCGAGCACCATCACTACCTGACCTTCTACTCCCCGACGCCGCGGGTGAGGAGGGCGACTGAGGTAGAGGGAGGAAGACAGACGGGGGGGGAGATATTCAACTATAAATGGATCTGCATGGGGGGGAGAGGCAGCGAGTGACGAAGCAGTTGCTATGCCAAAAACCAGGAGGACCATACACACACACTGACACACAGACACACACATACACATACACATGCTAAGACACACACACACATATGCACCCAAATAAAACAGGGAGGACTCTTGGTTGAGACGAGAAGAAGCAGGAGTGTCAGAACGATGTTGGTGGGGATGAGCACAGCATACTAACAGCTCTGACAGCACACACCCCCCCCCCCCCCCCCCCCCCCCCCCCCCCCCCCACACACACACACACACACAGACACACAAACACAATGCACACAAGCATACAAGCACACAAGCACACAAGCACACAAGCAAAGCCGAGAGCCAGAGATGAGCAAGGGCGATAGAGGGAATGTGATCATAAGAAGAAAATGTTCTTCTTTCTGCTGCTGCGTTTTCTCCCTCAAACTCGGGTCAAGTAGGAAACTGTGTGTGTCTGTGTGTGTGTGTGTCTGTGTGTGTGTGTGTATTCATTATTACCATTAATACAAAAACAAGGTGGAAGGAGGCGGAGACGTGTCGTCCATCTGTGTTTGTGTGTCTGAGATGTTTTCCTCTCTCAGCGAGTGAAGCAGTTTAAAGTCCCGTGACAGCTATGTGACCTCCAAAGAGGCGTTAATTCACATTTATTTCACTTTCCCCTTCAGTGTATTTCCCCCGACTCTCGGGAGGAAAACACGACTCGTCCCTGGAGAACAACACAGAATGTCACCGAAGGAAAATGTTTTCATCGTCTTGATTTGTTTTTCCCCCGGAGGCGTGCGGCGTGCGGCGTTCAGCACAAAGTCATTCATTTACTGCTGACTATATGGTTAAGACAAATGTTGTTTAAACCATATATTCAATGAACCGTTCAGGTTTAGTTTTCTGGAGATAACATCGGGTGATTCACTTCCGTCAGGAGCTCGTCTTTTGGAATCTATGGGTTAATAATCTGTGAGTTATTTCTGTTTGCTGGTTTCTTTAGATTAATGTTTTGCAAAAACATATGTTTGACAGAAATGATTCACTTCTTGTTTTCATCAGTTAATCACCTAAACCCTGGAACACTATTTATGAATATGTGTAAAAAGACAGTCGGAGCATCGAGCCCTTTGATTGGATGATCACCAGCACTTCACAGACTGGACGCCAGCTGCCTCTGTTTACATCAACCCATTTAAACACAGCACTGCTCGGTGGCTCGGGATCAGTCCGGTGCCGGCGATGAAACATTCATGAATTCTCCGTCAGTGCCAAGTCCAAAAACATGGAGGGAATATTATATATATTATCTATAATGATTTGCTCCAGAGTGTCCACAACAGTTAAACTTGCAATTACTCCAAGGAGACATCCCGGAGGCTCAGTGAGATCAGACGATTGTTAAACAACTGGAATGTGTTTGAATTCAATGCATATTTCATGTTTCTGCACAGTCGTCTTTACATAAAGCACAAAACACACAAACAAACGAAAACTCTTGGAAAATATCTCCGTCACCTCAAAAAGGAACTTTTGCATTAGCCTCGTATGAATGTGGCCGTCACTGGTCTTGGTTTAGCTACCTGTGATGTCGTGTGGTAGGAAGTGCGCCGGCGCGCGTCTCCCCAGGTGCCAGCGGGGTTTCTCTGCGATGGGCGGCCCGGTGTTCGCCGACGTGGCGGTGCTGCTGCTACTGTTGTTACTACTCCAGCCCAGAGGAGGGCGATCTGAGCCGCAGGGGGACGGGGTCGGGGAGGGGGACGGGTCGGTCGCTGACCTCAGTCCGAACACAGAGGAGGAGGTTTCATCTTCGTAAAGCTGTTTGGACGCCGGCTAGAAGAAGAAGAGAGGAGAACGGTTGTGTTAGACTTCAGACTCTAGTGATGTCCGAGAGGTTGTTAGTTTGATTACACAATTATAAGTGTGTTGCTGATGTGTCCTTGAGCAAAGAAAAATCCAAATATAGGCCTATCAACTGCCAAATTGCCGTTAAGCAAGGCACTAAAAACCCGAACTGCTGCAATGCAAGGAGCACTGCATTTCTGTCCTCTCCGTGTCTGGAGAGGCGTTGAGTGAACGTAAAATGCAAATGAAATCCATGTGTACAGTAGAAAGTCAAATCTCGTGAGGAGAGAGAGAGAGAGAGAGAGAGAGAGAGAGAGAGAGAGAGAGAGAGAGAGAGAGAGAGAGAGAGGCACTAACTTATCAGGGGTGTTAAGCAGTTTGCCGAGGCGATGCTGTGTCAACATGCAGGAAGTGTGCAGCCGTCCTGCAGTAACTTCACCGCGGGGGTTCCATCCCGTCGCCATAATGACACAGTTCAGGGAAACGGCCTGAAAACGATTAGCGGCCGAGGGAAGGAGTGAAAACAAAGATGCCGTGCGTGGCTGAAATGAGCGTGTTTACATCCTGTGTGTGCGAGACGCAGCCGGGGAACAAGCAGCAGCGACTTCATTTGCTATTTTGATTTGTATTAATCAAGTGTTAATTATATTTCCATCTGGAAGGAACTCAATAATCTGGCTCGTGTTTACGGAAACCTGTGAGGAGGACGATGAGTGATTGTGACAGCGTCGGGGGCGGGACACACTGTGCAGTGGTTGGTGGATTACTCAGCTCCGGGTTTTGGGATGATAACAAAAGCAATGAGGCGTTTTTTTGTCACAACAGAAAAAATAAAGCTGACAAGAGTGTTAGTGACAGTGAGAAGAATCATGTCTCTGCTTTGTGTCGGAGAAGAAAGGCTGAAACGTGAGAACACACGTTTTAACAAAGGTTCTCAGGTTTTCCCAAAATGGAGTTAGAACTCATTTAGTTTGAATCATGGACTGTAAATAAAGATGGACGACTCTGCCGCGATTCGGAAATGAAGCCAAAACAGGATGTGATACTGCAGCCGGCCACCAGGTGGCGATCGAGATGCTTTGGTTTCAGTTTTGGAGCAGTCACGGCGTCCATCTTTAAATACAGTCGATAGCAGCAGTGGCCGTGGTGTGGACGCCCCCCCTCGACATATGCAATCGACCAGCTGTCAATCGTGATGTTTTTCGTACCATCAAATAACTGACAGTTCCCCAAAAGTGAAGCTACAGCATCTTGATCACCCCCTGGTGGCTGGCTGCCGCATAGCTAGGAAGTCCTGCCTCTTTTTGTTCTGATTTCAGATCTAAAGCCAAAATTAAACAAAAGCTGAAATAAATCTCACTTTGACCTTGAAGGTAGAACAAGAGGATGTTTGTGATGAAATAAGAGAGGTGGAAATGATTTTGTGTATCTGTAGCAGAAGTGTGGCTTAAAATAAGAAACCCAAATCTGTCTGTTTACCAGAGAGAAGACGTTTGGTGTGAGGGAGCCTTGTGATCAAATGTGACTTGTGCATCTCTGTGTGTGTGTGTGTGTGTGTGTGTGTGTGTGTGTGTGTGTGTGTGTTTACCAGGAAGATGAAGTCGGGTCTCTTGTTGTTGAGGGAGACGGGCGATCGGCTGAGCGAGGTGGACGTGTCGTCAGAGCTCTGCGAGGACGGATGCCGGAACGTCTGACCGGTCAGCTTGGTGTCGTACAACTGCTCCTCAAAGTCTGCATGAACAGACCCACACACACACACACACACACACACACACACACACACACACACACACACACACACACACACACACACACACACACACAGCCACAGAGGAAAAGAAAAACAGAAGGAGACTTTGGTTAGTGTCAAGTTTCTGCAGCACAGAATTCGACATTGCACGCAAATGCACACGTGCACGTAGGATTAAAGTGTCCTTACTCACACACACACACACACCACACACACACACACACACACACACGCACAATAACACACAACTCCAACTCACACATCAGATATCTTAGTTGTGTAATGGAGATCTAGTTCCGACTGCTGCTTTGCATCAGCCAGCCGTTTCCCCCCGGTGACTCCTGGTGCTCCTGCTCTGCAGCCTCAAAGGACTCTGAAACGTTGGTTCTAATCCTCCAGTGAGCTCCGGCGTTTTCTCTACTTTCATTCATTCCTTTCCTTCAGCTCTTCCTCCGTCTCTTCCCCTCGTTCTCTCCTCATCCTGAAGTTTTCCTCTCACTCCTCCTCTTGATATCTGCATTTTTCTCCCTCTCTGGAAGCTTAGACGACTCCCCCTCAGGCCATTGTAAACAGATTCCTAACCCCCACCTCCTCTTCATTCTCCTGCTGCACGCACACACTCACAAATACACACACACACAAATACACACACACACACACACACACACACACACACTCACAAATACACACACACCACACACACACTCACGAACGCACGCACACTCACAAACCACACTCCCTCCCCTCAGCCAATCCTTTACCCCAAAACCGACTCCCTACCCACTCCCCACTCATCCCTAAAGCCCTCTACACATACACACACACCACACACACACACACACACACAGACACACACAGACACGACACACACATACGCACGAACGCACACACACACACACCACACACACACACACACACACACACAGATCCTTTAGTGGAGCAGTAGCATCAGTGAGGTATAAAGTTTGGGGTTGAACTTGCTCTCCAGGATAATATGAATTCTTTCTTGGTAGCGCCCGGTTGCCTAGCGACACAAGGGGGCGGGTAACCACAACAACCCCACCCACCAAAGAGGGGTTAATGGTTACCTCTAACATATAGATAGATGGATATATGTATAGATAGATCTAGATATAATGGAAATATGGTCATAAACACAGAGGCTACATTTGGGATTTTAGCACAAATCAATAGACGGATACAATGACTGTCCTACTGCTGGAGAAATAGGTCCAACAGGAGAGTGGTGCGATCAAATATTTTATATAACTATGAAATCAAATAATAAAATGCAGCTGGTTATGTTCCCCTCAAGTCGCTGCAACGACTAACAATCTTGTTTTGAACAACATGAATCCGCTCCTGTTGGATTGTGGAAGAAAAGCTGTCTTAAGAATGTGATTTTTTCAGTTGTCGTCAGTCTCGTTGGTTCAGATCCTGCATTCATTTCATTTTAATGACTGCCGGCATTTGTGAAGTCTTAATATGGTCAAAAAATTTGAATTTACAAGGTGGTAGCATCTGCTCCTCCGCTCAGCGAAGCCCGGTCGGTGCCGCAGCAGCCTTCAAACCCGGTAAACACATCCAAACCCGTCGGAGGTTCACGGGGAGTTGGGCAGGTGTCAGATGGAACTGAACGCGGCAACATGGGAGTGTTTTTTCAAATGTTGAATATAAAGTCATGAAGAGAAATTAATATACCAGCAGCAAAACACCACAAAATACCCCCCAAAAAAGATAATGATGTGTTTGTGTGAGAGGCTCTGCAGTCCAGCCGCCCACCCACAGGGTTGTGCAGGTTTTAATGACATTTCAGATCATTGCAGTTGACGTCCTCCCTCAGACATGAAGTGAAAACGCACGAAGGAGGAAAACATCTACAGGATCTCACTCGTTCTAAATGCAACATCCGCAAACCCAAAGTTTGACAGGGGTTTCTAAACCCGAGGATAAACACTGCAGCGGAGGAACAAATCCCTCCGCCTCCAGCATCCACGACTTTCCGAGTTTCAGATCAGAGCTGCCGAAAAAGCCCGTGATTCGCAAACATGTTGGCAAATCTCTGTAAAGTGGGTTTCGTAAAAAACTCACCTCTGAGCTGAGAGGCTGCAAATTGTCAATTCCTCGATAGACTATTAGATGTTTGGCTTTGTAAGCGCTCGCTTTAACGTGTCTTTAAGACGACTCGTCCCCGGCTATTTGTATTCATCGCCGCAAACTACTCACCAGGTGCCCGTGATAGAGAACTGTCTATTTCGCAGAGTTAAAAATAAGTGATTAAAAAACGGCCTGACTGCAGCGCGGAGAGAAACAGCAGGATCAGCCGGATAGTAAACAGAGAGCAGGAGCCAACACTCGTCTCATCCCGGCTGCGGCGTCCTGAAGAAGTGAGGCGTCAGCAGCGAGTGAGAAGACGACACGGGGGGTTAACGGAGTGATGGAGGAGGAGAAGAAGGAGGAGGAGAGTGAGAGGAGGAGGAGGAGGAGGAGAGTGAGAGGAGGAGGAGTGTGATGCAGAGGAAGAAAAGGACGATGGAGAAGATGCAGGAAACTTTTCAAACAAGGAAACAAGGAGACGGGGGGATGAAAAGGAGACTTGAAGACGAGAGAGAAGAGGAAGAAGGTAAAAACTGCACAAGATGAGGAGAGAAAGGGCAGAAGGATGTGAAATGAAGTGATCGGGGGGAAAGCCAGAGGAAGATGAGTATGTCAAAAGGAAAAGGCAGCGAATGGAGATGTTTTCGGAGGAGAAGAAGAGAAAGGTCAGAGAAGGAGGTGAAGACGAGAGCGACGGGAATTCAGAGAACAACCAGTCTGCAGAAAGAGAACTGACGGAGGAGATACTGGCAGAGTCTGGACTGAGAGGACGGGAAGATAAAAATAGGACCCAACATGTTTCTGATTAATCTCACGTCCAAATCGTTTTTTAACTTGATCCTGCAGCAGAAAATAACGGGCTGGTAGGAAAGTGTTGTACTGTAAAAGTTCATTAAAAGCTTCAAAGATCAGAAATGAGACTTTTATCAAGAAGAAAAACAAAGTTTAGTCTCTTTCCTCCTGCTGCATCTTCTGCTCAGTGGCTTTTTGGGCCCGACTCTGAAGTAACAGAGTAAACCACCACCAAAAATTAGTAAAATATAAAATGCTTGTCAAACAATACAGATCAATGCATCTGTGATAATCATCAAACATCACACGTAACAACAGAAGCCGTTTAAACTTTAAATACATGTTCTACATGACAGTACTTTACTTTAGTACATTTCTGCATGCAGGACGTGTAGTGAAGTATTTCTACAGTGTACAACTCCAAGTTCTACTTACCTGAAGGGTTCTGGGGACACTTCCCTTCAGTGCGGCGACACCTCAGTGGCAATTTAAAAACCCCTTAAAGTTAAAAGTGTGGAAACAGCCGGTGAGTTCTGTGCACTGACCCGGCGGAGAGTCCGACTCCACAGCCGAGCGAGAGGTAAACAGATCCACGCTTCAGATAAGAGCTCCACTGACTGCAGGGGACTGTGCTGAGGGGGGGAGGGATGCTATTCAGTGGTGTAAAGGTATGCCGATCACTCCCACTAATGCACGCACACACACACACACACACACACACACACATGCACACGGACACACACACACACACACAAATGGACACACCACACACACAGACCAGGGAGGATACTCCCCTTTCCTCTGTCCAGACAAGCAGGCCAAGCACTCATGCATCACTAACCTGTGTATTGTGTGCGCTTGTGTGTGTGTGTCTGTGAGTGTGTGTGTGTGTGTGTGTCTCACTCATTCAGGTGTTTGTGTGCATGTGCTTTGTGGACACAAGTGCACGTTCCTCTATCGCCGTCCAAAATCTGCTCACATGCGAACATTTCCTGAAACCAGCTAACTTCTACCAACATGTGTGTGTTTGTGTGTGTTTCTACGTGCACAAATCAGCATCTTTGTGTGTGTTTGTGTGTGTGTTTGTGTGTGTGTGTTTGTGTGTTTGTGTGCGTACAGTGTGTCCATTCACAGCATAAACCCGACCATCCTTGACAATATGTGGCCCGGTTGTGTCAAATTTGGGTCACCCTTTCTTTCCCCCCCTACCAGGAATACGACCAGGGGCTCGGGGGTGCAGAACTGAACAATACCAGTGTTTGTTTGTGTGTGTGCTCACTACGTGCACGGCGCCATTTGGACGTGCGTGCGTGCGTTTTGCATGCACCAGTATTCATGTCATGTCTCCGTCCTTGTGATTTGACATGCACGACTGATCAATCCATTACAGGGAGAGGGGCTGGCTGTTCGCTGGTCGTGACCCAGAAGGGCAGACCCGGCGGTTTGCGGCCCGGTTCATGTTGATCACGAGAAAACCACAAGACGCGTTCCGATCATATTATCAGACGCTTTCTGTACGGACACGAATTTGAGCTGTAATTCACTGTCAGCAACACAAGGAATATTCAACGAAGACGATTTCTAGGGAGGAAAATCCATTTTTGTCGTGTGTGTTTTGGTTCATTTGGGGCTTTCAGCGTTTTGGGCTCAAACAGAAAGGCCACTGAATCATTTCATTTCAACCGTCAGCCTGTATTTGAGAAACGTCAGTTCCTGAGGAGAAAGAAGTCAAACAGACAACGAGGATATAAAAGGTCGCTCTGTATCTAGAGCTCCTCTGAAAATGACGGCACTCGAACCAGAACCTCCGAAAACAACTGCTTCAATTAAATCAAGAAACCATTTGGAACAAACTAATTGTAAGAGGCAACTACAGCATATTTCCTGTAGAGTCACTTGGCAAAACTTAACAAAGGAAAGTTCAGAGTGAAGGTTTTTAACCAGTGAATCAGTTCTGTCTGAAGCTGCAGGAAAAGGTTCAATATCTCTAAATAACGTCAATTCATAAACAGAGATGAATTCATTAGAGTTGAATGGAGCTTCCCTCTGACCGTGCCTCCTGCCTCAGCTCCTTCCTCCCGCTCGATGCTCCTCCTGCCTCAGCTGCTTCCTCCCGCTCGATGCTCCTCCTGCCTCAGCTCCTTCCACTCGCTCGATGCTGCTCCTGCTCGGTGACGGACACCGGCCGCAGCCGGGAGCTTATCGGGGCCTCGGCCATCGACTCGGACGCTCGCTGACACGTTGCTGACACGTCGAGAGTCACCGTGACATTTCTGCTCAGGTTAGCGTGGACGGGGGGGGGGGGGGGGACGTTTCGAACGTTTGCATTGACTCAACGTGCTGTCACATTAAAGGGACGTTTTAAAGTTTGGCCCGGTTTATTTAGGAGGACGCTGCTTTGTGAGATAAGATGATGGAAGATGGAGAGAAGTGTAGGGGTCAGCAGAAAGAGGAGAGGAGGTAATAGATTACTTAACACAACTGTAAAGGACCAGGTGAAGACATCTGTTCAAAATGTATTTCAGTCTGAAAGAAGTGTCTTAAGTTTCTGTGCTGAGGCAGAAACTACGATTATATAAACTCACGTTACGGCCGTCTGTCCTCCGGCTAATTCCATTGTTCCACATATTGCCACATGTTTATGGACACACACGTACTTTTCCATACTTTACTTTATTTCCACAAAGGAACATTTTCCCTCTGTCTCATTCAATCACAGACTCTCTGACTCTCCCGGCGTCTCCTGATCCGATGACCGCTAATCCAATCAGATGTCGCCTCTATCTAAATCAGCCAATCATGTCGTTGCAGGCAAACTTTAAACGACTTTAAACAACCCTCCACCTCCTCCTCTCCTCCTCCTCCTCCTCCTCCTCCTCCTCCTCCTCCTCCTCCCTCCCTGATCTCCTCCCATCTCCAGTGTCTACTCCTTTAATCCGCAATGTTCTCCAGATCCAGTCCACCCACCACCACCAGTGTCTGTCTGGACCCCCCCCCCCCCCGGGGACACGTTCAGGGGACTGACACTAGATTTTCAGACATGTCCTGGATCTCTGGAGAATCGCGTCTGGATCTTTTCCACACGCACAACCAGCGGGAGATTCTCCGCAGTGTTCAGGTGAGGGGCTGGTGAGAGGCCGGACTCAACACATTCATCCTGGGGAGTTTAGTGCACGTCTGAAAGCAGCTGACGTCGCATTAAATCACGGATTTAAAGCGGCGCGTAGCTCGACGACAGTGTCTTTAACTGGGCTGACACGCGCAGTCGTTGCAGATCAAATCTTTTCCGCTGCCAAATCAAACACGAATCCAAAATAAAAGTGTCTTCTTCGAGGGAAGCGAGCCAACGGCAGCTGCCAGGGGAGCTTCACATCCGCTCGGGCACGAACCGTCTGCGACCGCGAGGCCGACGTTAATGGGACGTTTAATCAGCGTTGTGTTTAAGGGAGAGGGAAACACTCCAAACTAATGGACGGGGCTTGAAAACGGCGGAACGACGCTGCAGAGTCGCAAAGTGGCTTCGTTTCTGTAGAATACTTCCTCTGGATGATTCAGATAATACGAATCAAAGTGTAGTGAGCGCGTGTGCGGATCTGAGCAAAGTGCAGGTGTGAAGAGGAGGAGGAGGAGGCCCGAGTGTGAATATCTGAGCCTCGTCAATGGGATTGTGGCAGAGTTACAACAACCAGTCTGACTGTGTAACAACAGATGACACAAACTGCACTTCAACACAAACCACACACCGGTCCATGTGAAGGGAAAGATGTTGAGAGCAGAGGAAAATAAAGAAATCTTCCTGAAAATACAACATATAAAGGATAATATTGGATAATTCTCTTAAAGCAGCAACGGAAACACTGAGCCTGTGTTTTATTAAAGTCTGTTGATATGAATTCTGTTTTCTTTTAATTGAGAGTAAACACGTGTGTACACACCGGTACACACAAGGTGCTGAGCCCGGTACACACAAGGTGCTGAGCCCGAGGCAGCAGCAGCATAATGTTTTTCCCTGTGATTTATTTGTCCAGTGAAATTAAATTACTCACTTTAACCGAACTGAATTCACTTAATATCACAGTTTGCTCAGAGGAAGCGAGACCCCCCGTTGTTACGCCTGTTGCAAAAAACTGAAATAAATCTTAAAGCATATTCTGCAAGCTGAATAAAAGGAAGTATAGTAGCGGTAACTAGTATTTTAGTACTACATAGTCGCAGAATGTGAACTAATCCAAGCTAAGAGTTACGTTCACAGTACGACATGACAGCTCCCCGAATGTGAAGCCAATGATCGCCCCCTGGTGGCCGGCTGCAATAGATCATAAACCCTGCCTTCTCCATGTTAACAGAAGGGACACTGATTGACGTTTGACCACTGCAATCAGAAGTAGAGCTGTTGAAGACTTGCTGAATATTAAAGCGTTCAAAGAATCGCTCGCTAAATTAAAATGGAACCTTTCTACATTGATCAAAGATTCCCCATCACAGAAATCCCAGCATGCTACTCATCTCAATGGAGGGGGGTTGATGATGGGAGAGGAACAATGGCCGGATTCTCACCGTTGCCCACTTAGCAGCAACAGTGAAACAAATCAGTGGAATAAATCCGGCTGCCGCAGGGAGAGAGAGAAACGCGAGGAGCCGAGGAGCCGTCTCACACCGGGCGGACGACCGCCAGCTTCATAAATATGGAGGGGAGAGTGTTGAGGAGCGGGAAAGAAGAGTATGAATATTTAACCGAGCTGAGGCCAGTGGGAGACGGTGCTGGTGGTGGTGGTGGTGGTGGTGGTGGTGGTGGTGAGGATGGACAGAGAGAGGCAGCGCAGCATCTCTGTTATATAACACACACCCAGACAGATGGACCCACACAACACAGACCGACTCCGCTACGCAAACTGAAAACATACTGTTCAGCGAGAGGGAGGCTCAACAACACACACACACACGCACAGACACACACACCACACGCACACACACACACACACACACACACACCACACACACATATAAAGACATTACGGTGGAGAAAAGATGGGAGAGACAGAGAGAGATGTGGGAGCTGCACAGTACAATCTACTACGTGTGCTCTACGTTAAACAAGTGATGCTGATTAAATGAATTAAAGGATTAAAGGATTTAAAGAATAAAGCTGAAGGATTTAAGGATATTTTAGAATTTTCTTTTTGGCAACAAATCCCAGAAAACCAGTAATTAAACGACTCTGATACAAACTATGACCATGACACAATGATATTATCGACTTTAAAGACATTATAGACGATCAAGAAATTATAGATGTAACATAATGACTCTTCCTCATAAGTGAAGCCGAATCCTCTCCCTTGCCCCCTGGTGGCTGGCTGCAGTATACCGCCTCCTCCTGTAGTTAGCGAATGGTACATGGACCAAACCAAAAAATTCAAAGTGCACATTAAAATGTCAGTAACGTCTCCGGCTGTAATCTTCTTCTCCACACTGTCCTTGTGCCGTCAACACAACCCTGTATTCATCCACAGCTGAAAATAGTCCCCAACAATTCATTCGCTCCTGTTTGAGAAATGTTATTACGTAATAAAAACATATTTCAGTGAAACTAAACACATGTGATTGATTTTTTTTTTTAAAGGTTTAAATCTTCAATACCAACAAACAGGCGAGGGGCTGATCGTCAAAGACAGCGAGAGACGTGGATCAACACCAGGTTGGTTGTGATCATCTTAAAACAACGTGAAAAGCCTCATTCGTTAATTTTGAAGATATAACACGTGTCCGAAGTCAATATAACGTAAACACTGTCAGACAATTAGACGTTAATTTGTCGGTACGTCTCGTGCCTCAGGTGTTTGTTAAAGGTCGTCACGCTGCCGCTCAGCCGCCTCCCTCGCCGTTCAGCCAAAAGCCCTCTGATTTAATGGAAAGGCCGAGCAAAGGGTAAGACAGCATGAGTCACACAGGGAGAGAGGGAGAGAAGGAAACCCTTGAGTGCTAATTTGCACCCGCACACACACACAACACACACACACACACACACACACAGGCTGAGTACTACAGAGACAGCTGCATCTTCTGTAAACAAAGATTAATATTAAAATGAGAGTGATAACGTTCCACCTTAAAACAACCACTGAGTGTAAAAACACACACACACACACACACACACACACACACACACACACAATCACATATATCAACACTGTTCCATAAATACCATCTTAAATAACAACGCTGCAGGTGAATCCAACACACACCGTCAGCAGTGTCCCTGTGAGCGAACACACACACACACACACACACACAACAACCTACAACATTCCACAAGATAGCGAGGGGAATCATAACACACACACACACACACACCCTCTCCCACAGCATATCTGCATCACACACACACATCAGCCGACACACACCCATATGAGCGCAGTCCAACACCACACACATGTAAACATTTTCCCACCCCTCTCCCGTTTCTCTCTCTCACGCCTTTCCCACCCACTCAAAAACACACACACACACTTTCGCACACACACACACACACACACACACACACACACCACACACACACACACACACGCACACACACACCCCATCCATCCATCCCTCTGATCCCGCTCTCCTCCTCCTCTCCATCCACCCTTACCTTGCAGCAGGCTCTGGAGGTTGAGCTGCGCCTGCTGGTGCAGCTCCTCGACACAGTCCGGCCTGCTCCACGAGCCGAACACGTTCACGCTCTGTTGCCATGGAGACTTGAAGTGGGCCGCTCCGCCGCCGCCGCCGCCGCTGCTGCTGCTGCCTCCTCCGCCGCCGCCGCTGTGGCTGCCATCACCGTGGCTGCTGCTGCTGCCGCCGCGCCTGCCGCCCTCCGCCTCGAGACCGCTAGTGGCTGGTGGAGGAGGGAGGTGGAGCGGAGAGGAGAGAGGTGAGGGAGGAGGGAGAAGCGATGAGAAAAAGTGATGGATGGAGGGAGAGAGGGAGGGAGGGAGGGAGGGAGCGAGAGGGAGGAGAGGAAGTGAAATGAGGAGGGAAATAAGATTATTGAGAGGGGAGAGGACAGAGGAGGCAGAAAGGAGAGGTAAGGAAAGAGGGAGGGAAGGAAATAGATCAAGGTGGATGGAGGAGAGAGGGAAAGGAAAGGTGAAGAGGAGGATAGGGAAGGAAACGAGAGAACAGAAGGAGAGAAAGGAGGGATGGAGGGAGAGGAAAGAGAGAAAATCACACGTAAATAAAAATGTATGAATTTGCATAACTAATACCCAGAGACGTCGATTACATAACGCAGTGTGTTGTCAGGGAGAACAAGGACCGAGGAAGGAAGGAAGGAGGGAGTGATAGAGGGTACAAAAATGAAAAGGGGATTAGGGAGAAATCAAGGGAGGGACGGGAAAGGAGGGAGAAAGGTAGAGAAGAGATCTGGCGGGAAACAGAGAGAGAGAGCTTAATTAGGGGGGGGGGGGGGGAAGGAGGGATTAGTGCTGGGAGGTATGAGGGGAGACGAAGAGGGAAGGTGGCGTTACGCAGAGGAAGAGGAGCAGAGGTTGGAGGAGGAGGGAAAGAGGGAGAACATTCACAGGAGGAGAACGGAGGAATAAGGGGAGTTTGTGTGATAAGGGCTGAGGCCGAGGGAAGGAGACGCCGTCCCCTGTCGGGATCGAACCTCCGACACAAACACACAATCACAACAAATCATCCCCCCGTGCGACGGCAAATGGCCACTCGACGGCGACGCCACCGAGTCGTCGCCTGGAATCAGAGCCGATGAAACGATTCCACGCTTCCAGTCGGGAAATCTCACATGTGGATGAAACGTCGGCCTCCGTCCACCTGAGCAGAGAAACGCAAACTTCTAACGAGATCGCAGATCATTAGAACTCGACCCCCCCCCCGCCGAGGCCAACAACCAATCACACGATTGTGGAACGATAACCTGCCAACAAATCCCTTATTTCCTGGATCTGCTCCTTCAACCGGATCCGAAACACAATCATTGAATAGATTCTTTCTCGGATCTCGTTCCATCGTCTCCCAAGTTTTGTCGAAGTCCTTTCAGTAGTTGTTTGCGTAATCTTGCTGACAAACAAACTACGAGGGGGGGGAAGCCTTGGCGGAGTTAATATACAGAAACGTCAAAATGTTCCAATCTTGCAGGAAAAACCACGTCAGCATCAAAACCAGGAAACTAATGTGCACTGAAGTAAAATGAACCTTACATAAGGAGCCCTGACCTCCAGATGTCATCAGAACTTCTAAACCTTTAAAGCCACCGCAGTGTTACACAATGCATGTTCCATAATCTAACTCTCCTCTGTCGACGATGACATTTAAAACGTTACTCGACCAAAGGACATGAAATCAGGAGGATCTGCCCTTCGGTCGAGACGCGTTGTCCTGCGACAGAAATGTCAAACCCCTGTCCCAGAAAACGCCTCCCATGCCCACGCCGCTCTGAGGCCGAGGCTGCGCCGACTCCTCGGTAAGCTGCTCTGGTTTAAGATCCTCCACTTCACACCTCAGATTCTAAATACACAGTCAAATGTCGGCTCATGAGTGTGAGTGGGAAGTTTCTCCGAGGGGGAACGCGCCAGAACAACCGTTTCTTGAGTTTTGGAGTTTGAATTGAAAGAACTCTCGGTTTCCGACGTGAATCCGGCAGCCACCGGCTTCCTAAGCTGCTTCCACACAATCGAGTCCCACCAGAGAGAGCCACTGTTCCCCCGATACAGAAGTGCACGTCAGTTAGCATCGGCTGCGCTGGCGAGAACTAAGGCGATCACGCACGATTTGTAACGTACTGCAGAAGGAGACGCCACGCTCTCACCGTGGAGTCTGTTTTTCTGATTCCTCAATTCGGAGCCTTAAATACATCCTCAGCTTCGTCTTCCTCTCTTTCTCTCATGCATTGTCTCTCTCTGAAGCTGCTGGCTGTGTGTACGGTGCTGTGGATCTCGCTGGAAGCTAAATATCCCATTAGAGGAACTTAAGTTTGAAGTCGAGGCTCACGCAGCGGATCCTAATCCCCCCCACCCGACAAATGCCACTTTTCAGTGTTTGACGCAGGGAAACAAACTTTAACACAAAAACCACCCACTGCAATGTTCTTCATGTTTATGTGCTGTATGCAAAACATCAAAAATTACTTTTAGCTGTTGTAAATATGTGAAAATAAGTCTACAAAATATATAATAAGTAGAAATTAAAGCAGGTAACTTAATCATTTCATCTCAGTCCGGTTTCCAAGACACGAACTGAAAACATAACAAGCTCCATCCTTGATAGAAGAGAAGCACTTTCTGTTTTCTACAGCTGCAGGAGTACAGCTGATTTCAAGAAGGTTAGTTTCAGACATCATTCCCTTTACAACTGAACTTGGAAGGAGGAAAGACAGAGGACGGAGAGGGAGGAAGGAGGGATCAGGGCAAGGAGGTAGGAGGGGAAACTGTCTCCTAACTTTACCCACCTAATTATCAATCGAATACAGATTCACGTTAAATCAAACGCGTTGGTACCAGTACTGCATCGGTTCCACTGAAACAGCACCTGTCTCTCTTCTGAGATTGCCTTGTTGGAACTACCTCGATTTTTATATCATCAGAAAAGTAAAATCCTTTCAACCTTTGAAAGCACTTGCATCAGAACCATATTCTGTAACGCGGTTGGGAGATGGAAGCACATGAAGCTTTTTTGAAGATGAGGGACTTTAAGTTAAATATGTGATGTGGCGTGGGCGAGCGCGTGTGTGTGTGAGAGAGTTTCACATCCAGTCACACAGCCTCAGGAGCTTCTGACAATGTGGCACGGAAGACTGTAAATACACAACGGAGAGGAAGAAGGAGACGGAGGGAGCGTTAACTACCTGTGACTCGCTGTGACTGAGGAGATCTCACTGTTCTCGTCATCGAGCCTCCTAACAAGGTTCTGCACAGACGAGGGGCCTCTGAGGACCGAGGTTCGGGTCCAAGACACACAAACGCTTCTGCAGAGCACCGGTGCATCGCTCCAGTGGATTTAGAAGCAGCAGGGAAGTGTCGCAGAGCTGGATTGTCAAACAGCGTTATTGGTCAAACAGACACAGAAGCGCCAGCCTGTGGACTGCTGCTCGTGGAAGTGTCGGTGTTATTCTACCACCTGCTGTGACAGATAAAACACATGAGAGGGTTGTCTCAGGGCTGAAGGCTTTAAAAACCAGGAGCACTACCTCGAGGCTCCGAACGATGCCAATAACTAAAGATGGCGGCGCCTGCTTCCAAGACATTCTGGCTTCATACTTGGACGCGAGGAGGCAGTGGAGATACGTCAGCCATCTTTAGTCCAAAATGACAAACAGCTGTGGGGGATATCTTCCTGGATTCATCTCAGAATAATATT
>CM031692.1:13788622-13806122 GCA_006182925.3 Reinhardtius hippoglossoides
AGTTTGAGTCAAAACAAGAAAACACAATGAGATGGTTTAAAAGATCTTTAACAATAAATCATTCACGTCAGACACACACACACACACACACACACACACACACACACACACACACACACACACACACACACTAAGAGGGTGTCTATTCCCCTCAGCTCTACAGTGAGACCTGGCCGTCTGCAGTGATTAGACCCTGGAAGTAATTTATCGTGACATGAGCCACAATTCATCCTCTCTCTCTCTCCCTCTCTCCCTCTCTCCCTCTCCCTCCCTCCCTCCCTCCCTCCCTCCCCCTCCCTCCTTTCACTCGTCTCCTCCTCCTCTCTCGTTCTTTAAATCACTCTCCCTCTTCCTTCCTCTCTCCGTCCGTGTGTCTCGCCTGATTTCACTCCTTATTTCCTGAATCACAGAGTTCCGGCTTTTCCACTTTTCCTTTCGATCGCTCTCGCTCGTTTCCGTCTCTTCTCTCTGTCTCATCTCTCGGTTATTCCTCAGACCTTCCCTTCCTCTATCGTTTCTCACATGTCTCACACACACAGACACACACACAGACACACACACACACAATGGGGAACAATGCAGAATGTGGAGTCATGGAATTTAGTGTATTGAAGGTGCCTGTGTATATACAGTATATTGTATATATGGTGAGTGTGTGTGTGTGTGTGTGTGTGTGTGTGTGTGTGTGTGTGTGTGTGTGTGTGTGTGTGGTCGGGGCCTAATTGAGGAGCTGCATGTGTTCAGCCATGTTTGCTAACAGGAGCAAAGATCCAATTTTATGCTAATTACTGACGCGGAGATTTGCGTCACTTTGATTATGATGGTTAGTCGAACAAGCAGATCGTTAACATGACTCATCACACACACACACACACACACACACAGACACACACAAAGGCTTTGTCACCGAAACCCACCACATGGAGACGATATCTATATTTTTGGAATTAATCAGACAATTCACACTGACTGCTCCTATTATGCCACACGGTTACCATGGATACAGCCGAATCAGCCTGGCAGTGATACAGCAGTGATACACACACACACACACACACACACACACACACACACACAACCAGGTGCACATACACTGCATGGATTACTAAGCATTTCAGTCACACACTCAGGTAAATGACGCGCGTGTGGATGTGTTTGAAAATGTGTATTTTCATCTATTCCCTGGTTGTTTTGTTGGTTTAAGTTTAATATGTGAAAAGTACAGTATCTGTCTTTTTTATTAATAGTTTTTATCAGTCACATATTAGAGATGTGACATTTAGATCCCCCGCTGGTTTCTCACATACTAAACCCACACTTGTCCATGTTGTGGTTTCAGGTCCGAGCACTAAACTGATTTTCATGCAGAAAAAAAACTAAATCTATCAACCTATGAATAAATAAATATAGATAAATATATTCTTTTCACCAGGTTTGAGCACATCTGCAGGCCTCTGAATCCCGGCAGAAACAAACAACTGCCGCAGGTTGACGACAGGAAGCACAGAGTCCTCCTCTGCAGCTGCTATTCCCTTGAGCAAGGCATGAGGGGGAAGTATTTAATGGATGCACTCTGACTCAGCTGCTCCCTGGAGGGAAAAAGTGCAACTATATAAATGCAAATCAGCCTCTTGTGTATTCCACACGTGGACAACATCTCTGCATGAAGAGAGACTTCAGACACAGATACGACAGGAAAGTGTAAAACCCAATGAGCTCATCAGACAGTTCAAGTTAACGTGCTCTCTTCCTCAGAAGGATCCCTGATCCGCCGGCTGCACACGAGCATCCGACTCTGCTGTGACTTCAGCCTCCGCAACCCAAATATGAGCTTTATCTTAATTTGTACTCGTCTCGGAAACTACAGAATCCCCTCGGATCTCCTTAAAACTCTCCTTTCTCCGATAATCTCTCGCGGTGTGAGTCAGAATGAGGTCAGAATACTTCCCGCCTCGCAGGCCAGTAAACTGCGTGAGTGTCTTACAACAACAAATTAGTAACACGTTCATGCAGCGGCTCGGCCGTGATTACCGTGAACAATGAGATGATCAGCATTAAGCCCGGAGGCCTCTCAACTCAACACTTTACACTTCGAGACAACACATCTGGGCCCCGCCCCCTGATGTTGTTTGGCTTCGTATGGACGAGACTGGTTTCACGGCACAGAAACCGAGGAAGGTCAACTTTGCACTGTTTCATGTATGAACGAGAGGTACCACACTGCAGCTGTTTGCATCTGGAACATCTGCATCTGCTGAAGAGGGGCATACGATTGGTCAAAAGTTCATAATTATGCAGGTAATATGCAACTTCTAGAATAAACTCTGCAAAAGCACTCGCTCCATTTTACTCTCAAAGGTCGTTTGTCCTCGTTTCTATCAGAGTCGTTTTCGCTGAGGAGCCTTTTGCTTTTACCCTTTATCCTAATAGAAGAATAATTGTGTACTTGAAAAAGGAAAAGCTGGAGTGAGCAGGAAACAGAAATAACCTGATATTTCCATTAGACCCGGAGTCACACCTCAGCTGCTCTGCTACTTCAACACTTAGTCGGCTCAGATTGTTGTGATGGACGACGTGGTACGTTTCACACTGAGGCTGTGAATTCAGACACCCAGCACCCTGCACACACCACACACACACACACACACACACACACAACACACACACATCTCTACACACCACACACACCTCTACACAAACACCTCTACACACACAGTCACTGATTATTTATCACAGTGATTGATAACACGCAGACACACTGCAGATATCAGTGGGCTGAGACCACAAGACTGACTCAGCAGCTTCAGCCGCAGAGGTCAGGAAGTGTGTGTGTGCGTGTGTGTGCGTGTGGTGTGCGTGTGTGCGTGTGTGTGTGTGTGTGTACATTAGCAACAGAGGGAGAGTTTGTGTTTCTGTGGATGTGTCGTATGTGTCTCAGGGGAAATACAGCAGCAAACAGACAGGAAGTGATGTCACAGGCCCTACAAGGTCGACGGTGCACACACACAGACACACCCCATCACAGTCTTTTCCCCGCCAAGGTCGCTCTCCGTGACCTTTTGACCTCAGCAGCGGAGGTCAGAGCACACTCATCCTGCTGTAGGCCATCAATCTTCCTTTATCACTTTACCTCTCACACACACTAACACTGCAGCAGACACACACTCCCTGCTGATGTACACAGATGGTCCAAGGTGTACTGAACCACACACACACGCACGCACACACACACACACACACACACACACACACACACACACACACACACACACACACACTCAGAGCAGAACATCTGTCAACACGGATCTAAGATGAAACTTTAAAGAGACAGAAACTGACGACTCCAGGATCCACAAGTTTCCCACGGAGACGTTCGTCCTAAACGCAACCTCGACGCTTCAGGAAACTCGAGACGCGGTCGCCGCAGTCTGCCGAGTGTCTTTAACGACCACGCGACCACGATACACGGTGTCGCTTTAACATTTCATGCTGAACAACACTCGTGGTGCTTTTAATATTCTCATGATGGAAACTGCAGCAGCCCGGACGAGTCGGTCGCTCTGACAGAGACATGATGGGATGTTTCCTCCCACATTCCTCATATCACTGTTTCCAGCCACAGCTCCGATAAACCCACTGTACACGACATGTGGGCACGACATTTATTTACTTTATATTAATCATATAATTAGGTTAATACTTAAATCGTGTCTACTTTATCGTCACCATCATGCACCAGCGCTTATTTTTGCACGACATCTGTGTCCAAACAAACAATTTCATAACAGAAATCCTCCCGGCGCCACACACTGAGGTCACCGATGTCTTTGCCATATTTCCTGCAGATATCAGTTGCATGAGTTGTTGTAATAACGATAATTCCGCAGCCTGTGGAGCTCCAGATCCAGACCTGCACTTCCTGTCTGGCTGACTTTGACAGTTGGCATCTGTCAGGCGTGGACTCAACCCCCCCCCCCCCCTGAGAGGAACCTTATCACCAGCTGCCAGACCCTCCCATTTGTTTTGGCACCACTTCCTGTAGTTCCAGTCTGCTTTGACAGCGCTAACCTTGTCTGACAGCAAACTACAAGCCCCACTGGCACCAGTCGAGCGATAGCGGCTCCCGCTGTGACTCGCGTCCCACGGCGTCGTCGCTCGCGAAGAATGCTCTCCCTCTTCATGCTGCCGCCCGTTCACGGGCTGATTCCCACACTGTGTCCGAGCGTGTGCACGTCTGGTGGTTTGACGCAGCGCAGACCAACCCCTGCGTCACCGCTGGCTCACGTGCACACACACACACACACACACACACACTGTACACTGTCCCTGCAGGGCTGTGCTCTCCCGGTCACTTCCAGGAGCCTTTGTCTCTGAGGAGAATTTGACAGGAAACAGCACTTTATTTACTTCCTGTTATTTCTTCCTTTCCACCAGACGAACAAGTGGAATCAACGTGGAGGACGCAGACGAAACCCAGTGACCTGCGGCGACCTGGAACCTGACCAGCTGTTTCCACAAGTCCAACACTCGTGCTAAGTCAGGCTAACTACAGCTACCTCTAGCTTGCTATATATAATATAATAATAACTTTATATAGCACGATTCTAACCATAGACTGTATATAAATATGGACGTCATCATCAGTCATTTTAGGTCGTTCTTATCACAGGGAAGTTTTCATGTTTCTGGTAAGTTTGGTTTTTAGTTATTTGACGACATAAACACAGGGTGAGACGTCCTGATTGACAGCTGAGACGACTCAGTGGAACATGTGTCTGGACCAGATGCCGAGTAACGTAATCAGCGTCTGTGTCCAGGATGTTGTGGCTCCGTATCCGGAGAGCGAGAGGAAGAGTCGACACGTCGGCCATCTCTGTTTACAGTCTGCGATTCTGACTCTCAGTGAAACGTCGCTGCTTCGTCAACGACCAAAATAAAAACAGGAGGAAGAGACAGTTGGACTGAGGACGAGGAGATGTGGCTGGCGAAGGCGAGAGGACAAATAAAGTGCACACACACACACGCACACACGCACACACACACACCACACGCACACGCACACACACACGCACGCACACACACACCACGCACACACACACACACACACAGATATGGAGCACAAATGCTCGAGGGAAAGTCACTCACAGGTCAAAGCCATAATTTACACGCTCATTTGATTTAGACCCACCAACACACACACACACACACCACACACACAGTCACACACACACACCACACACAGTCACACACAGTCACACACACACAGACACACACACACACTGCAACAGAAACTGTATTACACCTGCCCTCTATCATCGTTTCTCCCCGACAACAAACCACCTCCCGTTTCCATCTTTCTTTAACTCTTGATGTTTCCTGTTCGGCTTCAGAGTCCGAGAAGGTGTCAAAGGAATCATGAAATAAATAAGTCTGTGCGTAAAGATGGACGACATGAGTTGTTCTGATCACACAGATGTTTGTTAAAGTGTTTGTGTTTAAATTTGTTAATTGAAAATGAGACAAAACGTCATGATTGACAGCTGAGACTGACAGTGACCAACACTCTCTTCTTCTTCTTCTTCTTCTTCTTCTTCTTCTTCTTCTTCTTCTTCTTCTTCTTCTTCTTCTTCTTCTTCTCCTCCCTTTCTTCCGCCACTCCTCCCCCCGTCTGTCTCCCTCCCCAGACTCACACATGTTGTCAGTCCGTCCATCAGCGTCCTGATCCGACAATCGAGTTGAGCATCTCATCTGAATAAAGATTCAACCACTTCTCTTCTTCTTCTTGCTTTCATTTCTCTCTTTCATATTTCATTTGGCAGCGGAGAGAGAGAGAGAGACTGAGATGGTGATGAGTGAAGTCCCTACTGTGTGTGTGTGGTGTGTGTGTGTGTGTGTGTGTGTGTGTGTGTGTGTTTGTGTGTTTTTCCATACTAGAGTGTAAAATGTTGAAAAGCAAAACCTCAGCTGTGTTGTGTGTGTGTTTGCGTGTGTGTGTGTGTGTGTGTGTGGTGTGTGTGTATGTATTGGATTTTATAATAATTGCTTTATTGGAAACCATATTGTAGCCAAGCACAAAACCACAATGGGACCGAGCCAGAGTCAAAATGCACTTTCAGCAACACAGTCAAATGTGTGTGTCTGTTAGTGTGTGTGTGTGTGTGTGTGTGTGTGTGTGTGTGTGTGTGTGTGTGTGTGTGTGTGTGTGTGTGTGTGTGTGTGTGTGTGTGTGTGTGTGTGTGTGTGTGTGTGTGTGACCTCGTGTGACCTTGTGGCCCCGTCACGTCCTTGTGTGAAGACTTTCGGAGACGAGCGAAGCGCAAAGTGGCGACCACTTGGACGCACACAGATCCCTTCAGAGGCGGCGACACACACAAACACACACTCGCACACACGACCACAAGTTGTGTGTCTGTCTCGTGTGAGTTCGCGCTTCACGCAAACAAAACCATGACCACGGATTTTTATCGTGCTGAGATTTGCTCTGTTTTTCCTTCACATATCTTTGTGTTGGAGTAAACTCACACGACTGTATTTTAAATCCCACAGTTTCCACAAATATGAAATATATCATATTTAAATTGGGTAAACATGTAGAAAATTACATACATGTGGACATCTGGAATATTTCTGTTGGTTCAGTCATAAAAAAAACCATCATGAGAAGTTGGAAAATAACATTGTGGATTTTTCCATAATAAAAAAAAGGAAACACTGAACTTTAACCCATTTTAAAGTTGTCATATAAAGTTCTATAACTTTCTGTTTAAATCAGATAAGAGTTAATATAATACTATGGGTTTTTCCATAATACAATATAAACAAAAGAAACCTTATTGATCTTTAACACAATTTAAAGTTGTCTCTTCAAGTTTTCTACATTAAACACGAGTTTTCCTCCAAAAATAAGATTAAAAAGTTTCTTTTCTTTGTTGTTTTATTGAATATTGAATGTTTTTTCATGGATTTCTGTTTCTAACAACCTGGGAAATGCTCCTGTTTTGCAAAACTGTCACAAGTTTCGTCCCAAACCTCAAGACACACACATCCAGATCCTAGAATGATCCGATAAACCCCGTGTGGCTGCATCTGAAGCGTCATACATGATGTAAATATGAACTCGTGCTCCGTGGTCACGTTACCCTGACTCACGTCAAGTGAAACATTCCTGAGTTTGTTCTTATCGTGAGAAGAAGCTGTCCTCTTGGCTCCTGTACCACTCGGCTCCCTGCTCCGACTCCTCTAAACCCCCGGTCCCTCCGCAGGAATCCCCCCCCCCGCTTGCACTCCAGGAAAACAATGAACACAAATAAAAGCATATTCTCTCAGAGCGTCTCTTACCTGTCCTGGCCCAGAGAGCCTCCATGTCCTCACAAGTAAACCAAACTCTCGCCCGGCACAGAAACTATCACACACATGTAAACTGGGAGGGAGGAGAGGAGAGGGGAAAGAGGGGGAGGAGGAGGAGAGGCCAGCAGCCGACGGAGGTAAACCCAGTGACTCATTCAGGCTGTGGCCACGAGCAGGAATGAGAGAGGGGGGGAAAAAAGATATAGAGGGAAAGAATGGAAGGCGAGAAACGCTTTTCTCTCCTGGTGCGAGAGGAGAGAAAGGGAGGAAACTGGTGTGACTTCCCAGTTCTTTCCTCTTCCTCTCCCTCCCAACACCTCCCCTCCCTCCCCCCCCCCCCCCCCCCCCCCCCCTCTCTCCTCCACCTCTCTCATTAAAGGAATGTACAGATCTGAGCGTTTGGAAGTGATGAGAAAGAAAGAAACGTTCACGTGCTTCGTGCACAGATTACAGTTTATCCTCAGGGCCGATCGATATGATTGATACTTCAAGTCCTCCCTCACTGTTTGCACGTATAAAATATTTGTACGTGTTGAGTTTTTATCCTCTGTTAAATCGTCTTGTGTTCTGAGCAACGACAATAAAACGTATATTCACACCAAACTTCTCACAACCACAATGTTTCGCTGCCGATATTGTGGAAAGTATTAATATGAAAAAACCCGTGTGGAGTTTGGGGCTTTTTATTAAGTTAGTTTATTAAGTTATGCTTGTGTTTTGTATATTTTCTGTACTTATTGTGTTCTCCTCAGTAACACAGCATTGAAATACTAAATACAACCGATATCTGGATTCAGATATTTCCCCCCGCTCCCGCCCTCGTGTGCATTGTCGCTGCAGCTCGACTCTTTTCCTTCCTCGGCTCAACAGCGACTTCCTGAAAACACTGGAGGTGACGCGAGGGACCCACAACACACACACACACACACACACACACACACACACACACACACACACACACACACACACACACACACACACACACACACACACACACACACACACACACACACACACATTGTGTTTGTGTACATGCACATACTTGTATATGAACAAGTGAGAGCAACAAAGTCATCAAAGTTAAAGTGTTATGAACATGTAGAATCTGCATTTAAGGGAATGAGTCTATAAAGTATTGAATATTAGTATTTCTGTTTCTATTCTTACTTTATTTCTTACTTTTTCTGAGCTGCATTGAATTTGAAAATATCATCTCGGGGTCGATTTGCTTTGAAATTAAATGTTAAATGTTAAATATAAGAAACACAAATATCCAAATTCTTTTGTAGGTTTTTAAGTTTGAACGTTTCAGGACTATTGCGCCTGTAACCATGGTTACCACAACACATCACAGGGTAACGACCACACCCAAATGGTCTGTATTCAAACCGAGCTTTCTCCAGTCAAAGCTCTTTACAGTACAATCTTTTTAATTATACTCTTACAGACAAGTCTTAGTTAATATGCGCAACACCTGCAGATCCTCGCTATCGGCTCTGTGCTCAGATCAGGTGACTCACGGAGGTTTAGGCCTCCGACAGGTACGAGCGTCTCTGCTCTGATCCTCTCTGCACACATGCAAACACAATAGAAACCGAGTGGAAGCCAGTGCAGAGCAGTCGGAGTGAGGAAAGAAAGCCCTGACACAGGAGGAATTAAGGCAACAACGCCAATGACAAGTGTTATTAATATCTAATATCTGGAAGCTGCAGCGGCTTAAGTGTCGGAGAAGTTGGCCGGGCGCCGCGAGGGGGCTGAGTTTGCAGATCTCCAGCCACAGAGAGCGCGGGTGATTAATGCTCCCTCCACCTTTAAATACAAAGGGGCTGAGGTTCCTCTCAGCAAGGCACTAAAGTCCTGACAGCGCCACAGAAGCTGCACAGTCACCATTAACAGTCAGTGGCTCCGCTAACTGGATTTAAAGCACAGCGGTGCAGGAGTGGAGGAGGAGGAGGAGGAGCGGCTGAGGGATAAACTGAGGTGAAGGGACGTGTTTAAGACCCATGAGACAACACAGAAACACGGAGGGTGAAGAGAACCAACAGGCCAGTGTCCCCGTGCAACCACCACAATAACAATACTACATTTACTTCAACACTGAGTCCGTAGAGAATCTGCCTCCTGCTTCCAGAAACCTCTGTCCCTCATATCTGGAGAAGCGTTCACCTGATCAGCTTCACACTGGACATGTGAGCTGCTCGAGGCCCGAGGCAGATACACTGCACCAGTCTCCTGAACGTGCTCCTCACAGCTCGGACGGACTGAGCCCCGAGCACATTGTGTATTTAACCGCCCGTGCTAAATGCAACTCGCGGCCTCAGCTTCATTTGAACGCAGCATCTGCTCTTGATTATCTCCATCCTCCTCTGGCGACGCGCCGTTAATTCGGATGCGCTGGCAGAGGGACACGAGCCCGGAAGCAGACTGGGCCCATATCACAGAGTTTGCATTTCACAGGAGACACATGAGCTGCAGTCGAGTTGAGTGAAGTCTGGGATCAGGTTCAAGACCGAGATCGAGTCTGGAAAGATACCTGTTGACGTGTGAGCAGGACGAATCAGCAACAAGTGACACGCCCACCGTGACATCAGCAGGCCACGCACACACACACACACACACACACACACACACACACGTTGGTCACTGGCAGATTGCCAATCGGCATTCAATTGACCTGCTTTATCACCTGTGTGGTTGCCATGGCAACAGCAGCCTCAGCCTCCAGCAGACAGGCTGTCGGGCTGTTTCCTGTCTCTTCACATTCTTCTCCTCCTTCTTCTTCCTCCTTTTCCTCTCCTCCCTTTCAGCATCTCTCTCTCTCTCTCTCTCTCTACACCTGCTTCTCCTCTCGCTCGCCCCTCTTTCCCGCTCCACATCTCCCGCCTCCCTCCTTCTCCTCCTCCTCTATCTTGCCTCAGATCTCTCAATTGCTTCCTCTGGACCCTCATCCTACTCCTCCTCGCCTCCGTCCAATTATCTCTCCACACACACCCCTCTTTTCTTTCCCTCCCTCGCTCCCTATCTCCTTCCCTCTCTCTCTCTCTCTCTCTCTCCTCCTGCTGCAGGCTGTGCCGGCTGTGCCGAAAATGACATCATCGATCAGAAAATGTATGAATGAACGCGTTCAGTGTGTGAGTGTGTGTGGTCGATTGTGCCTTTTGTGTATGAGCGAGTGAATGAAAACCGAACATGCAACGACAGAGGAGAAGAAAAGTTGAGTATGAAAACTGGAACAATGGAAGAGTTATCGACTGATCACCAGGACAACGGTTGCATAGCAGCAGAAGAGAGCGGCATCATATGGAAAACCCGACAACCCGTGTGTGTGTGTGTGTGTGTGTGTGTGTGTGTGTGTGTGTGTGTGTGTGTGTGTGTGTGTGTGTGTGTGTGTGTGTGTGTGAGTTAAATTTGCAAAAAGCACAAAACTCGTGGCGACTTTACTTCCTCCCATGAAATTTCAGATAGAGAGAAAGATGCTGTGAAACTGCTCAAAACGAGAATAAATCAATGTTGTGCGTGTGTGAAAGTCAAACTCTGGGTTAACAGACAAATCCTACAGCTCCAGGTCAACTGACACATTTTCTAAAGCGCCTCTAAGACGTCTTGTCCTCATTGGATGAAACGTTAAACAGCAACCACCTCAACTCAAGGTCCACTTACTGGCTTCTCTCTGCACCTTTCAAACATCCCCACCACGCGCCTGCAGCAGATCAAAAGAAACCAATCTTGATATTTGAAGAATTTGTGAATATGAACATCAGTCATGAACTTTCTAACCAATCAGACGTCCTCCCTATGAGGCTCTGCTGCATCACAACGTCACATGACGTCCGTCTTCCTGCAGGTAAACGTCTTCATACGCTGTTTTGAGTCTTTTCTGGAGAGGACGTGAAAAAATTCACTTCCTCATTTTGCCCCTGAAGCAGCGGTTCCGCCTCCTGCCTCCGGGCCGTGCAGTCCTCGTATCAAACTGCAGATGTGTGCTGTGTGGTGCAGCAGCTGCTGACAGGAGTGTGTGTCCGTCACTGTTGTGTGAACGAGATAAATGTGTTTCGGACGTCGATTGAAGTCAAGGTCAAACGTGTCGGGAAGCGTCTTGTGCTCAATATTTCACTGTGGCAGGTGTGTGCAGGCTGATGTTCTGCGTTACAGCGTATATACATGCTGTACTGCACACACACACACACAGACACACACACACACACACACAGGGGATATGCACAGAGTGTGTGTAGACAGAGAAAACGAGTGAGCATATGTTTGTATTTACTCTTGGCTGGCACTGTGTGCACTGTGCAGCTCTGCAGCATGACACAAACAATGTGCGTGTGTGTTTTTCATGCATCATCCTCCTCTTCCTCCCCTCTTCCCCTCCCTCCTTCCCTCCCCCCCCCCTAACATCCTGCCGCTCCTTCCTTCATCTTCCTCCACTTCAACAAAAATCACTCATCCGCCTATTTTCTGCATTTCCTCTGATTTCCTCTGATTTCCTCTCTTCCTTTCCCTCTCCATCCCCTCGTGCCTCCTCTTCCTCCCTCTTCGTCCTCACCCTCACCCCCCTCATTCCCTCCCTCTCTCTTACTGCCAATCTTCTTCTCCTTCATCGTCCGACGAGGAAGCGAGTAAGAGGGGCAGATTTACAAGGACTGTCATCTCCGCTTCTCTCCCTCGTTTCCCTTCAACCTCTCGCTCTCTCTTTCTCTTCCACACATTCTCTACCTCGCTCGCCCTCTGAGATAATTAAAGAACCCAGTGGTAATCCCATCCAGCCGAGCAGGACGAGGCAGCTCAGCCAAGCAACTGTCCACAAACACTCCAACACACACACACACAGCACAGCCACAGCACACAACACACGACACACACACACACTCACAGCACAACCACTTGCAAAATGCATAAACACACAAACCTCATACACACACACACACACAGCTGAGCAGTAGCAGCAGCAGTGAACCACAAGCAGGAAAAGTGCACAGGACACACACACACACACACACACACACACACACACACACACACACACACACACCACACACACACACACACACACACACACACACACACACACACACACACACACACACACACACACACACACACACACACACACACACACACACACACACACACACACAGGACACACACACACAAACAGAAACACACACACACACACACTCTCAGTCTCTCAGTCACTGGCCAAGAGGCAAAAGACCAATTGACCTAGATCATTCAAACCTGGCAACTCAGACGAAGAGCAAGATGAGTGGAGGAGAAGATGGACGGATGGATGGAGATGAGACACCAGAATATGAAGCATATATATGAGAACGAGGCGATAAACGTGAGATTAACGGACACAAAATGAAAAACAAAGACTCAATGAGTAGATACAGAAGCAATAGGAGGGTTAACAACATGTGTTTGTAATATTAAATCAGGGATGTTTGGACATGAGACACATTGGGGACAAATGGACAGAAGACTGGATGGATGGATGACACAGTTGGATGGAGAACTGATGGAGGGATGCACGAGAGTGAGACACCTCAATATGAAACCTTCTGGGTGGAGGGGAGGTGGAAATGGAAGACGACTGAATGGAAGAATGGATTAAACAGATCGATAGACAGAACAATGGGTCCAAAGAAAGACGGAAACATTGTTCGCAAAACAATAATCGATAGAAAGATGAAGAAGAGGAGGCTGGACAAGTTATGGTTGATGGATGGATGAACATGAGACACCTCGCTATGAAATACTGTGGAGGGAGAAATCTGGAGATCAGCGAGGAGACGAATGGATCGGATGGAGAAGAAGATGATGGATCGACGGGTGAATGAATGAAATCTTGCAATTAGGAAAGATCAACGAGGAAAAAGATGGATGGACGGAAGGATGAATCAGCGAGTTAAACAATAGATGGGACGCTTTACTCTATGAGTGCATGTGGGACGGATGGAGGGATACATGGATGAATAGACGGGTTGATGCGGGAGTGAAAATGCAGACGGGTCGAACGGATGGAAAACCAGCACCGGACAGAATCCGACCAGCAAAGGTGTGAGTGTGCGTAAACGAGAGATGGATTGAAAACGAACGGAGCACGGATGGAGAGGACGGAGGGATGAAGAAACCGATGAAGACACAAATCCAAATGCACAAGGATAGAGGATAAAGTACCTGTTGCCGATTTGGGTCTGTGTCGTCCTTTGGGCCGTCGTTGGGAATTGCCCATACTATTCTTCCTGTCCCAAAACATCACCGCCTCATTCCACCAACACACACACACTGACTGAGTGACTGAGGCGGACGAGCTGTGTGTGTGTGCGTCTCGTGTGTGAGCGTGCAAGACGAGCGGAGTGTGTGTGTGTGTGTCTGTGTGTGTGTGAGGAGAGAGAGCGTCACAGCATCACCGACTGCAACCCGGAGTGTGTGACTGCATGTCTGTGTGTGTGTGTGTGAAGCTCGGCATGAGATTGCAGCTGAGGTCGAGCGAGAGAGTGAGTGACAGAAGATGGGAAAGAGAGAGAGAGTGTGTGTGTGTGTGTGTCCTACACTACGCATGTGTGAGAGCTCGTCTGAGTGCACCGCGCTACGTGAGCTGTGGACAAAGCAGGCTGTGTGCCGGTGTCAGTGTGTTGTGTGTGTGTCTGTGTGTGTGTCTGTGTGTGTGTAAGCATGCATGCATGTGTGTGATAGAGAGAAGAGAGAGGTGAAAAGAGTGTGTGTGCACCGCTACACGTTTCAATGAAAGGTTTGGTTGTTGCCAGTGAGCATGGTGTTGTGATTTGTGGTTAAGCGAGAGAGAGAGAGAGAGAGAGAGAGAGAGAGAGAGAGAGAGAGAGAGAGAGAGAGAGAGAGAGAGAGAGAGAGAGAGAGAGCACCCGTTGTGTTGATCGGCTCCCAGCCAGTCACATCCAGCCGCTGCCGTTCAATTCATAAAGAGTCAGGAGGCAGAAAGCAGCCAATCAGAGGCCAGCGAGAGGAAACACAGGGAAATATACTATATGGCCAAAAGTATGTGGACGCCCCGATGACATGATGAAACCCAATTAAAGAAATGAATGAATGAATACAAGACACCACACAGATCCAGAACGCTGCATTCATATACGATTTGTTTTCAATTTTTATAACTAAACTAACAAGATTCATGAATTAATCAAAAACCTTGACTCTCGACATTCTGGAGGGATCAAGTTAAACAAATAACTAATTAATTGTTTTTCCCTTTTTGTAAACATCACTCGACCGGGAGGAATCTCTCCCGCTTGCATTCGCTTTAATGTGTTTTTTTTATTCTTTAATATTTAATTGCTTGGTTCATTATCGATCTGATGTTTGTGCTTTTAATCTCTTAAATACGTGTTTGTTTCTAAACGTGTGGCATCGGTTTGTTTTGGTCTCCTCCCGGTTCGGTGAGACGACGCCCCTGTGCACGGGCGACCTCACCGATCAACGCTCGTAAATCACTGCGGCAGAGATTCACGCCCGTTCAGGTTGGCGTCCGCGTGTAACTGCGAAAGAGCGGCAGCGACAGAGAAAGACTGCAGACGAGCGAGAGAGCGATGGAGGGAGAGGAGGCAGAGAGCTGAATAAATGAAGAAGGTGAGATTGCAGGGGGGGGGGGGGGGGGGGGGGGGGGGGGGGGTTCAGACGGAGGGAGAGAAATTGAAAGTGAAGTGAGCGGCACAGCGACTGAGATTGAGAGGGTGAGAGAGAGAGAGAGAGAGAGAGAGAGAGAGAGAGAGAGAGAGAGAGAGAGAGAGAGAGAGAGAGAGAGGGGAGAATACACAATGAGAAAGAAGAGAGGACTCATCTAACTGCTCCTTTCCTTCTCCTCCCTTTCCTCCCTCCATTTATCAAGTCAATGCATCTATCTGGTAAACGACACACACACACACACACACACACACACACACACACACACACACACACACACACACACACACACACACACACACTCAGCTGCAGAGGTGAGTCAAGGTCACAGAGGGTTGATTTCAAGCTCCAACTTCATCCTGTTGATTCCAAACTGAATCCACTTGGTCTCAGACACACACACTGGTGGTAGCTGCAAAAGGTTTCATGGAAATCTGTTGTGTAGTTTTCGCGTTTGTCCTGCTGACAAACACACAAGTGGTGTCGTTTTCACTAAGATAACAAGCGCACACACACACACACACACACACACACACACACACACACACACACAAACACACTTCTCTCTTGAGAGTTTGATGGTTTTCAGTTTATTTCCTGTGTCTCTTCGACTTCGCACCTCTGGAACTCGGACATGAACATAAGAACACAAATTTCAACCGTGACATTATGCCGCTGTCACTCTCCTACCATCCTAATTCACCCTGCTCTCACTCACCTCCTCCTCCTCCTCCTCCTCCTCCTCCTCCTCTCTCCTCCTCCTCCTCCTCCTCCTCCTCCTCCTCTCCTCCTCCTCTTTCTCACTGCTGCACCTCACAGCTTTACAGTTTTTATTACTCACGAGACATCACGTCCGCAGATCCCTCGTTAGTCGTCTGGTTCTCAAGACACCAGTTGTTTTCAAGGATCAATAATTAAATCAGTGGCCTGTTTCCAGTAGTGATGAACACCGTAGAATTGATTATTTATTTCGATCGTTATCTCTGTACAAGTATGTTTCTCTGTGTTTAAAGATCAATAACCCTCTGACACAGTGTCAACTCGAGCATCGACGAGCCTCCAACACACTCGGACAGGAGCGTGTTTTGCGAACGCCACTTCCGAAGCTCGCCTCCTCTCTCGGACAGTACTGACTCAATCATCCCCTTTTCAATCCTAAACATAACTTCTTTTCGGGCTGAACATCAGAACCAAACAAGGTTCCAGACTATATCTCTCCTCCGATTCTCGGTGTGGACGGGTCAGCGTTAAATCAGTGGCCTCCTCTTCATCTTCCTCACCCACATTAGGTAGAGTCCTGTTTAACCAGGTGAGTTCAGCAGCTTTCCCTTTCTGCACCGGTGACGTCATGAATACAACCTCACATATCTAAATCAAGCCACGTCAGCCTCTCACACAAATCCAGATTTCTGCATTTATTTCTCCCTGACGGCATCGAACATGAGGGAATTAAGATTCCAGCAGAGCGACGTCCCCTTTGTTTCCCTCCGGCGAGACGAGACTCGGCTCTGTGGCTTCACCGGGACCGTTATTTGTGCCGTTCTGCAGAAAGCTGTCGCAGCAGCGAACGCCTGCGCAGTGAAACGGAGGAAACGTGTCTTCACAGCTCGTCTCCTCTCGCCAGGAGAAACATCTGAGTAATATAGTTAAGGACTAGTTTTCATTTCACACATGCACAAAACACCGGGAGGTTTTCTGGAGCAGCCGGGTGCCGCAGACAGAGACAGGAAGTGACGTAATACTAACACGGAGCAGGTTGTGTGATCTATACCGCAGCCGGCCACCAGGGGGCGATCGAGACGATTTGGCTCCACTTTTTAAAAAGCTTCGTGGATTCATCTGAGAGACGTCTCACTCCCCACAGACGTCTGAGTTTAATGTTCCCTGGAGATTGAGAAACATATTTCCCAAAGTGAAATCAGCGGGGATTCCCTTTTACAAATATCCCTAAACCCTCAGTAATCCAGGTTCATCCCCCGGGGGCCTCCCACAAAGATCGCGTTCAGCCTTTTTCCTACATTCACTCTTACGTAACGGGGGGTGAGGCGGGTGAGGGGGGGCGAGGAGCGGCGAGAGAGCAAAGCTGTTCCCTTTCCTGCTGATCTGCCGTTTTGCCAGACATTTTTCAGAACATCTCGTTAAGTCGACGGCATCGATTCCACGCGAGCGGATACGTGTTGTCAGCCGTCACTGTGAATAACGGGGACGTTAGCTCCCCCGCTCCCCGAGTCCGTCTCGTGCTGACAGCTCGTTTTATCGCACATCCCGTCTTCTGTCTCCGGGCCACTTTGTCTTCCTTTTCTTTTCAGCCTCTCGTACTTCGTCTTATCTCCGCGGCAGAGAAGCCAGACAAGGTGAGAAAACCTCACGTTCCCACTCTCTCTCCCTCCGTCTCTCGCCCGAGCACAATCTCCCTGCTCGACTTCAGTTCTCACGCAGAGTTCATGCGAGGAGAGAAATCCGTCTTTATTTCTCTTTTCGCTGT
>CM031692.1:13811122-13818622 GCA_006182925.3 Reinhardtius hippoglossoides
AATGCAAACATACAGTCATGAGTCTTGGTCTGCGGCTGCTCCGGCACCAAGTCGCTTCTGTTTATCTGAAGGATTTAGTTGGAAAACGAGCCGAGCAGCGTTTGTTGATAGAAGTTTGTTCGTCCCTCCTCACGAGCTGTTTGGATGGTGAAATGAAAAGAGTCTAATCCCACCGAGAAGCTGGAGGATGAAGTTCAGGGGGGGGATTTTTAATTGTCCAGACATCTCCCTCGTGGTTTCTTTAAGTTACAGCACGAGCAGATAATTCCAGGGGTTAAAACCCTTTGAGGCATTGGAATAGCAAACTTTTCACAAAGGATCTGAAGCTCGTTCTGGAGGAAACCTCAAGCTGTTAGAATCTAGTTCTGGTTTCTAAAAAATGGCCATTTTCAGGTTTTGATTCCCAAACCTAAACGATGTTACCAACCTTGGGATGGTTGTTAAGCAATACATCCACTAGAGGGCAGCGCAAAGTTGCGAGCTTCCGAGAAACAATAAACATGGCGGCAGTGGAGAAGGTTGCCCTCCTCAGGGTTTCAGGTGGTACTGCTCGGTTTCGTAAGCTTTCAGAAGACATGGCAAGAATCTAAGGTTGAGCATAAATCAGCTTTAAAGAGCTTTTTGACTATTGGAGTGTTTCTGTGTCTGTGGCTCTCAAACAAAACGTAATCCTGCCGTCACAAGGAGATCACAGAGACAGAACTTTCACCAGCTACAGTTCAGGTCACATCATTTGATGAAGTGCACATAATCCCTCTGAGCAGAGCCCGAACACATCCCTGGGACCAGCCCGGCTGCAGCAACAATAACACGTGATGTCATCAGCGTCTGGGAGACACACCGGTGGATGTCGAACCCGCAGGAACACACGAGAAGCGTGGGAAACTAAATCACACTTAACCTAATTTGTTCAAAAGCACTCTACTTCACGGACGAGGCTGCAAACAGACGACGGAGGCCAGATCGACCATGAAGCAACAGTGTTGTATCTTAGCTTCTCATTAGATTGGACTGTGACATGCCCACGACTCGCTGCTCAAGAGCTTTAAAACCAAACAAACTAAATAACCGACAAACACCAAACGTACTGAGCTTCCACTCGTTTCCTGACCACACTCTTTAGTTACCAAACATGTGAAAGTCGACCGAAGACCTTGACGGTGCCGAGTCTGATACCCTGAACACGAATGTGGCCTCACAGGCTCCTTGGGCAGGGGGGAGCGTCCTCTGATCCGAGGTCCGCTCTGCCACAGCCGCTCGGCTCTCACACATTCCTCCAGACCGGGGAGAATCGGTTAATCCCTGGAGAGCAGATAACCTAATGGCTCTGGACACGCTGCGGTCCGACACCAGGGACAAGACGTTCTCCGCTCAACTCTGGAACTAAAGCCAACAGAGACTTTCACTGGGAAACAGAATCACGCTCCAGTCCCAGTGAACGTCAGGAGTTCACCAACACTTATCTTCTGTTAACGTTGTTTCAAATGTGTTCTTCTGGTTGGATTAAGGTCTCAAGCTGTAGCAGCACATTCACTTAGTGCTTCATGGGGCCATGAACACTTTTACAACTTGGGATAATTAGTGATTGTCGACCTTAGGAAGTAAAGTTGTGGGGCTGCGGTGGGGGGGGGGGGGTTGGTTTCACAGAACGTAAACACTCCTACAAGTCTGGGAGTCATTTTCTGTCTCAATGGAGGTTTTGCATTGGGGGGGGGGGAAATGAGTTTAGTCAGGGATGAAGTTTAATCCTTGGCTGTGAAATTGGGCCCAGATCTCAGTGGGAGGCAGCGACACACGGAAACAGCAGAGGTGGGAAATAAAAGAATTGTTATGTGACGTGATAATTATCATAATTTAACCTTCTGTAGTGTAAAGATAACAGCAACAGATTTAACTTTCTGATACATGAACGATCAAATGTCTCTCTCCACGCTGACCTGCGGGCGACCACAGCCTCCTCAAGCGTGATTGGTCAAACTGGAAAAGAAAACCCACAAGACTCCGCCTCCAAAATATTGTCCCTCGCCGACAGATTCTTCAAATTCACGTTCAGAGAGCGGAACAGATTTCTCTCCTAATCTAATCCTGACTTGATCCAAACCCGGGTCTGTGCAGCTCACAGCTCAAATCCAGTGAATACACAACGTGAGAAAATGAGAGATTTGAGTTAGAGAGACAGGTAGAGACCCCCCCCCCCCCCACTCGTCCCTCCCCCCCACGTACCTGAGGTGCAGTTCCACTTCCACCGTCCTGCAGGAAAAAACACAAACCAACACAAAACGCACTGCAGAAACCGATGGAGGGAGAGGAGAGGGACAGTGAATGTCTCCGTCTTCAGATAGCAACTGGAGGGAAGAGGGCAGGGGGGGGGGGGGGGGGTGAGGACGAGTGTCGGAAGAGGGGGGGGGGGGATTCACTCTTTCTCTTCTGCATGGATAACTCATACCAGACTGTTTCTACTCCCCGGAGGAATGAGGAGGTCTGAGGGTGGACGACTACTCTCCCTCTCTCCCTCGTCACTTTGCCTCCCCCCCCCCTCCCTCACCCGACGTTACATCTCATTTTCAAACCTTTAAAGGAGACGGAACATGTTTGTAACGTCTTTTTTTTTGTTTGTGTAAAACTTCTGCAAAGTCCAGAAGCTCCTGAAACGGCTCAGGAGCCAAAACCCAGTGTTTGTGACAGAGGCTGAAAGGAGGAGCTGCAGCTGCAGGTTGGAGCAAAGTGATGCAGCAACACTTCATCTGTTTCTGTCGCTTCTCACACTTCCTTCTGTCTTTCTCACCTTCCTCTCCGTCTGTTTCGCTCTCACTCACACACAAATAGAAGAACTTCATGTTCTCAGATGTAATATCACTCTCCCCCCCCCCCCCCCCCCCCCGTCCTCAAAACGTCTCACGTGTCCTTCTCCAAAAGGCAAAGTTACCTTTGTAACTTAGTGAGTATTTTACAGGTAAACTCTGGAGAGATTAAAACACATAAAGACAACAAAAACTGTTTAATCCATATTTTCGATTCATTAAAACCGGTTGCAATAATCTGAGTATTGGAAAAACCAGATGTAATTTGTGCTCTGTTAAATCGTGGGATTCCTCCCACGCCTGCAAAATAACCACTTCTCGAAATGTCATTGCCTTTTCTCTCTTTTTAATTTCCTCCCCGTCCCTCTGTCTCTGTCCTCTGGGTATTTCTGTCTCTCTCGACTTCTCTGTCTCCAAACAAGGTCAAGCAAACCCCACCTGGTTTAATAAGATGAAAACCGCAGCGTCTCTCCCTCTCTGTCTGTCGCAGGAGTCGTCCCTGGACAATACTGTGAGCGGATTAAGGAGGTTGGAGGTGATCAAGGGCGGATGTTAGTGGAGAGGAAGAGGAGCAGAGGGAGGAGGAAGGGACTCACGGGGATAAACAATCCTCGGCTAACTCAAAGCTCTCCGTTATTGGACGAGAAGGGAAACGCTGCTGCTTCGTAAAAGGAAAAACATCCACAACTTCACACACGATTAAAGTTTAAATGAAGATGTAATGAGATGAGATGTAAACCCCGCCTCCTCCATGTTAGCAGCCGGGACATGGATCAAACTAGAGAGTCAGATTACACGTCAGTTATTTGATTCTACTACAACAGGCTGAAGGGATGATGGGATATTTCATTTCTGGATATCTTTACGGTAAAGAAAAAGTTGCATGTTGATGCTTTAAGATATGAAACATGAAAACCGTTTCACATTCCATCCATCGCTGAGTTTGTGACGCAACTGCCCCCCCCCCTCTCTCTCTCCTCCAGACACTCGAGCCCAGAGAAAATGAGATGTGACATGTTTAAGCAGAAGCAGATGAGCGTTAGAGGAGGACAGGGGAAACGAGGGGGGGGGGACAGGAGAAGGTAACGGCAATTAAAGCAGCTCCTGTTTGAGACCGGAGGAACAACGGAGCTGGAGACAGAGGTTTGTTTCCTCCTCACCAGACGACAGGAGCTGACGGAGCGTGGAGGCGGAGGAAAGACGATCTCTCAGAGAAATGAACTAACAACAGACTTTACATTTGACAAATGTGCATTCTGAATATCTGAATATGTGAATATCTGAATTTACGAAAACTACGCGTCCACGCTGGAGAACAACTGAGGCAGGATCTTCCTCTTTCTGTTCCTCTCTCTCTAAACCACAGCTCCCTCCCTCATCATTATCCCCCCCCCTCGCTGTAAACACTTTCTCTGCCTGGAGGACACACACACACACACACACACACACACACAAACACACACATATTCTGGAAAGAAACTACATATAAACACACACACGCTGCCCAGGAAACTGTCACCGACTCACACACACACATTACAGGCATATACACACTTTGAGACACAAGTTGTGTCTATAAACACACACACAGACACACACTCCTGGCTCAGTGTGTTATGGTCCTCTGAAGCTCCATCCCACAGCAGATAGTGAAGTAGAGAGTAATCCCTAGAAGGAGTGGAAAGAAGGAGGAGACCAGCGTCCTCTCGTCCGTCGTGTTTCCCATAGTTCTCTCTCGTTCGACCTTTGACCTTTGACCTTTGACCTCCCAAATCTAACCAGTTAACCTCTGAGTCTAAGTGAACATTTGTACCAATTTTGAAGAAGTTTCCTCGAGGCGTTGTTGACATATCATGTTCACAAGACGGACGGTGTGTGTGCAGCTGTTTATTGATACAGTCCCTCAATAGAAAACTGTTAATATGAATAATCTACAGCTCATAATAATATACGTAAATCAAATCATTCAAAAATATTAAAGCATCATATAAAGCAATAAGGGAATTTAACCCACAACCCTTTCTGTGCCTTGCTGGATGTAGAGAGCATCCTCCTTTCTTTATTTCTTTCTGTGACCAAAAGACATTCAGATTCTCAGCAGGCCCCAAAAAATATGATTTTAAAATATGTATCACAGAGATGAGAGCTGCCTTCAAAGTGCAGAGCAGGGGGGGGGGGGGAGGGGGGGGAGAGAGAGACTGAGAGGGAAGGAGAGGAAGAAAGAAAGAGAGATGGAGAGACACCGGGTGGAGGAGGAGAAGAAGAAGATTACAGTGATGGTGATGATATTCTAACACACACACACACACACACACACACACACACACACACACACACACACACACACACACACACAGGAAAGGAAACTGTGGTGGCTGATTCACGCACCTCTACCGCCTCCTAGTGGCCGCGACAAGAACTGAAATCTTGGCACCGTTACACTGAAAAACTGAACCTGACAGATGAACTGAAATTCATTTGATGGCAAAGATCATTTATTGTTTGATCTATTTTCTATATGTTTAATTCATTGGGTTGTAAAAGACTAATAAAAGTTAATTTACATGAAAAAAATGTGCCAACAAATAAGGTATAAACTATAATAATTGTTGTAAATATATAAGATTTTACTCCTGAATTCCTCCGTCAGTGAATATTATTTTGTCGGGGAACAGAACTCAGGGCTTCATACGAGGCTCGAGCTCATTTCCTGGATTTAAAACCCAATTTCCTGAACTGATCTCAGCGCAGCCGCCACTGAAAACACGTCCAACAGGCGGTGGAATAAGAAAATAAACATTTTAATACATCGAGACGAAAACACCTGAATGAACAGGGAAGGGAATAAAGTGTGAATAAAAGAATTTGAAGATCTTGAACGACCTTCACTGTGAATTTGTGCCAGAACTCACAGTGAAAACAACCCTGCAGCAACAGACTCACACACACACACACACGCACACACACACACACATACAGACTCTCACACACACACAGTAGGCAGCATTCCCCCAAAACCTGTCCCACAAACCACAAGAATCTTACACACAAACACACACACACTCGTTACACAATGACTCACTGTAAAAAGAATCTGTTTGGACGTTTGAAGCATGAAGTGAATGTGATGTAACACAAACCGAAAGAGGAACCACGTGCACACACACACACCCACCACACACACACAGCCTGGTGAACGACACATTCCACAACAGAGGTCATCGCACGTCGGTGAAATTCCTTTTCGACACCATCTCTCTCTCCTTTCTCTCTTCTCTCTCTGTTCTCCTCTTACTCTCCTCTCTCTCTCCTCTCTCCTCTCTCTCTCCTCTCTCACTCTTCTCATCTCTCTCTCTCTCTCCTCTCTCCTCTCTCCTCTCTCTCCTCCCTCTCCTCTCTCCTCCTCCCTCTCCTCCTCCCTCTCCTCCCTCTCCCTCTCCCTCTCCCCTCCTCTCCCCCCTCTCCTCTCTCCTCCCCCCCTCTCTCTCTCTCTCCCCCCCTCCTGTGAGACGCCGCCTGAGGGAGACTGAGGCCGGTGGAATTAACTAAATCTGCTAAATCACAGAAAACCCGACTGAGGGAAGCACTTTAATTCAGAGAGCAACTCACTGAGGACTGTATCTGGGCCAGGAGCCGCCTGCAGGCTGCAGACTGTCGGCCAGGCGTCCTTGAGCAAGGCATTCAGACTCATACTTCACCCAATATTTGCATTTCGCAAATAAAAACCATTTAGCGTTGGCTGTGAATTAGTATTTAATATTTAGATTCATGCACATTTCCAGCAGTGGCCACATTTCACAGAATCGATCCCGGTGAAGTTGTGCGTGTCCGAACCACAACCACACATCACAAACCACCAGCACAATAAGACGCACAACGCACAACGCACACCGACAACAGCAAAATAATAAGAGCAGCAGATGTTTGATAGAACAATGATTGGAACCAGTGATTGTGTGTTGTTGTGTTGTGGTTTGGATAATGTGTCCACGGAGATTTGTTCCCAGTTTGAATTTAACATATGACACACACGTGTTTATCTTGGCGTGTGCAGAGTTTTCAGTATCACTTGTCAAACAGGATCGTGACCTTACTCTCTGTTACTGTTTCACTGGGATGTTGTTGGAGCTTTTACAGGAAAAACACATTTGCAGATTGTGTAGTTTTAAAGCAGAAACAACCAAATGTATCATTTATTTGTCAGGTCCATCGGAGCTGTGTAATAACAAGTTCTATTCATCCCGGCTGAGTCCACATGTCCCAGAAGGTTTGGGATCTTGAGACTTTGAAACTTTTGGAGTTTAAAGACACAGAAACACCCAGAGTGAAACCAAACACAACACAGAGAGAGACGGAAAACAATTTGGACGTGCGATGCAATATTTGTCTGTGTTTACTATTTATGGACAAATATTCTCTTCATACGCCCACTAGTGGTTTGGAGAATATTGCAACGCGTTGTCTGTGAAGTCTCGAGACGGGAGATGGTGAAGAACGACAACCGTTCAGCTGCAAACAGACAAACACACACACACACACACACACACACACACACACACACTACCTTGAAAGAAAAACGAGGTGTCCATCTTCTCCTCATCCTCATCGTCACCTGTCGTAAAATAAAACTCTATGTTTATAAGTTTGGAGGTCGAAGGTCAAACTGCACTCGAGTCTGAAACTCTAAACTTCAATCAAA
>CM031692.1:13823622-13903622 GCA_006182925.3 Reinhardtius hippoglossoides
ATGGTAACCTCATCTCGAACTAGTGGCGAGTTGATTCCGTTCAGATTCACGCTTTAAAACAAACGCACCATCTATGACTGTGAACGTCAAAACGAGCGGGAAACATTTTAGTTTCAGCAAAATCAGCCTGTAAAAAATCTGTTGTGGGTCAACGGAGGAATGTGGTTTCTCACAGAACTGAGTTGGAAACGGGCACCGAGAGAAAACACAAGACTCTGGTTCCCATTCACATACTTGGGAAGTGAAGCATGTGAATCTGAGCGGGCACGACAGAGCGAGAGCGGCAGGAAGCGGAGCCAGCGAGAGCTGCAGAGGACAAATTCCTCCGGTCCAGGTCGGCCTGAGCGACGGCTTCCAGTCGACACACACACTCGTGATATCGAGCTTTCCAACGCCCTCTTCCTGTATCAGTGTGACTCCCCCCCCCCCCCCTCGGCCCCGGGAAGAGGAAACCAGCTCGGATCCAGCTCCTGTACAAACTCTGAACCGGGTGGAAAAGAAGGAGCTGGAACATGTGTTTCAACGCGACCTCATGCAACTCTGACCGAGCTCGGCTTGTGTTGGCAGGTGGACGGGGGGGATTCAGCGTCTGTTTCTGGAGGAGAAGCACACGTCCTCGTGTGAGGGGGAAGAACGTTAGGTTTTTCTCATCCTCGCATATCGGAGCCGCCCGAGACTCACTGAGCTTCAACCTCGTCCAATCAGCTCAGAGAGTGAAACCAGACACAGGAAGTGTTGAGGACCTGGTTCCTCGTCAGGTGGAAACTGTGAGACACACATTCACTTGACATGTAGGACTGTAAAGTAAAATAACAACTGGTGTGGATGGATGTGGATGGATGGATGGATGGATGGATGGATGGATGGATGGGTGGACAAAATAAAAACCACAACGTGACCACGAGGATCCACAGAACTACAAAGACACGACACAAAACACAAAAGGGACACAAAAGTACACAGGGACGAATATAATCCACACAAAACGACTGCAAATAGGCAAAACTACACGGGGACTCAAAACAGATACACAAAAATGATTGTAAAGAGACGCAAACGAACAACAGAGGGACACAAAACCACACAGAGACATTGCAATAAGACCAAAAATGACAAAAGGGGACAACAAAAGACACAGAACAGCTGTAGCTGCACTGTCGTCGCGTGTGTTTCTTCCCATCATGTTAAATTGAGGGAAGATGCTAAACTCCTCTTCATCAACACACATGACAACGTGCATTGTGTTGATAAACGTGAGGCAGTGAAGATGAACCCAGCGAAAGGAGGAAGAACCCAAACGTTTGCACCTTGTTTTTTCTTTTGGGAGGAAAGTAGATCAATGTTTTCCATCCTCGCTGAGACAGTAGGAGGCGAGAAACACGGGGAGAGGCGGTGGAGCGAGGAAGATGAGGAGAGACGAAGGCTCAGGCCGGATCTATTGATTATTGAGCCGTGTGCTGCTGCTGCCGCTGCTGCTGCTGCCGCTGCCGCTGCCCACATGTTAGAGATACACACAGCCCACACACAACTCAGAGGACGAGGGAGAAATCAACACGTGTACAGTGATGAGTCTTACACACACACATGCAGAAACACACACGAGTCCAGAAACACACACACAGAAACAAACACACACACGCGCAGAAACACACACACGGGCCGACACAAGGGTGCGTTCGCTCTTAAAAAGTAAAGTAAACTGAACGCTGCTTTTTGTTTTATGCTTCATCCTCGTCTCTCTCCAGCTCTACATCTGGTCTGTGTTTAGAGGGACTCTCTCTCTTATCATTCTGGACGTGCTCACACACACTCTCACACACACTCACACTCACACACACACACACACACACACTCACACACACACTCACACACCACACACACGTTGCCGACAGCCTTGTAAACTCACGGACGGCTTACTTTACTCATACGTGCTCACTCTTGAGTTGTAACGCAAACACAGAGCGAAACCGTGAGCGGCAAAGTTTGTGCAAAGTTTGCAGATGGGGGGGGGAACAGGTTAGCGAGGAAAATCTCCCATCATGCATCTGGGCTTCTTGAGGGTGAAAGGTCGAGCTGACCAGAGGAGCTTGACCAGTGTTAAACTGAGGATGGATATGGATCTGCATTGTTCCGCAGGCTAACGTGATGTATCACCGGCTAATTTTAGATTATTGATTGTTATCGTGAGTCATCGGAGTCGTTTTAAAGATCGAAACCATCAAGCTACTGTCAAACTGTTCCTCTGGGAAGTTAAGGGCCCGGAGCTGTTTGAGATAATGAGGGGAAATTGTTTTAAAAGTTTTTAAGACCAGCAGGTTTGAGTTAGTTTCATAAACTGTTGGACGTAGACTCCGGGGCCAGAAAGTGAAGCCAATGTGGAAATACCTGAAACCTGCATACTCTCACATGACCAGCAGAGGGCGACTTCCTATAGAATGTCTCAATCTCTAGTTTCAAGGTGAGAAGACAATCCTCAAAACGTCCGACTCGATCTGACTCCCGGCGTCTCCTCATCATCAGTGTTTCCACGTCACACTCTCCTCCTCCGGCCGATGAGTGACAGCAGCATCATCCTGAATCTGACCTGCTGTCACTCACAGTCGGAGCCACGAGGCCACCAGGGGTCAAAGGAAGAGGAGACAGGTGGAGACTGCTGCTGCTTCAGGGACATCCTGTAAACCTGCACACCCTCGACCTCCAGGCACAGAAAGTCACTGGAGCAGGAAGTGGGACTAAATCCAGCTGTTTCTGCACAATTCTCACTTTTCCCATCGGAAATTATAATTTAGAATAATGTTCTGCACAATTCAAAGTGAATCCTGATGTTTCCTGCATCAATTGAAGCCTCACACACACTAGCCATCCCATAATAAACTCACTTATTACGCTTGAGTTGGCCCGTGGCCCCCCAGTGCCCCCCCCCCCCCAGTGGCCCCAAGGTGCGTCCTGAACCAAAACCTCCAAACCCAAATCTCTGCAGAAACCAAGCAGCAATTTCAGCCCAAACTTTGACACCAGTCCCTTGGACTCCACGGGGACAGAACCAGAACCTGCTCCAGCTCCGCTCCTGCGAACAGCACCGCGCGTAAAGTGGCCCCCAGGTGAGTGTTCGATTCCCTCTTACCTCTCGGCGGAGGCTTGCTGAGCAGCTCCGCGACGCGCCTCTGCAGCCGGACCAGCCTGCCCTCCAGCGCGCCGGACCGGTGGCACACAGACACCAGCTCCCCCTCCAGCTCCTCCAGGATGCTCACCGAGTGCCGGGACAGGTCGGACAGCTGCCGCAGCACCGAGCACAGGGAGAAGCCGCACACGTCCGCCAGGTCCACGAAAACCTCGGGCGGCTGCCGCGGACGCGCCTCCCGCAGCCGCAGCCCTCCGCCGCCGGGCTTGCACACATCTTTGGGAAGTGTCGTCCTCTTGCAGAAAGGCATCGTCCCGTCCCCCCCACCCCACCCCAGACAGAACCAGGTAACAAACTGAGTGTGGAGGAGCCGAGTCAGACCCCGGAGCTGCCGCTGCCTCCGCCGGATCCTGCGGGAGGAGAAGCTCGGCTCCGCTGGGAGACGCTCGGTGCGAGTTGCGCGTCGTGCGCCCTCATTGTTTTTGAGCTTTTGTGTGTTTGGTGCGCGGAGGAGAGACTCAGCTGCTGGTGTGAAGCGGCCCACACTCACACCCGAGCTCCGGTTCCGACCCGTCACAATCAAAGCCCGTGTTCACAGCCTCTTCCCGGTGAACTCCCTGTGTCTCTGATTATAGTTCCTCTGATAAACACTGATCCAGCCAATAAACTTAGAGACAGTACAGAGAAACTTTACATATTCAAAACGCAGCTGCACTTAAAATACATTTAAAGGCTTTATTTGATATGTGTATTTGTATAAACATACATATGTTGAGATGTTTATACTTGAAAACAGATTTAAACAGACTTCTTTGACTTTCTAAGTAAGTTTTGGGCTTTATTCTATAGTTATTCTATGTTTTGTTTTAATCAAATGATATCTTGGCTTTATGTTTCCTAGCTAAATTCATAACATCCACATCAGCCATATATGTCTCCCCCATCATGTGTCTCAGTTTACAGGTACTGACTCACATTATATCTGTTATTTTACTTTTATTTCATTTGGTGTTTTTTCAGAACTGTCCTCACAGCCCCCTCATAACCTGTTGTGCTTTTATTTTGAAGCTGCAAAGACCAAACTCACGCCTTGTTCTCCTCCAGCTTGACTCAGTGCAACAGTCTGGTGTTTCCCCGAGAAGAGGAGGAAACCTGTCTGGAGGAAAGGAGGAGAAGAGAAGAGAAGAGGAAGATGAAGGATGCTGATGAACTGTCCATAATGGACACAACAGGTGAGACAACACGGAGACGTTGAGGAGACATCACAGGGCTGATACGATGTGATACAGATGTTATGTCAGAACCTAGAAATGATTAACCAACTTTTCTACTTGAGTAAAAGTAAGTAAGTACTTGCTTTTAAATATACTTCAAGTAATGACAGTTAAAGTTCTGGTAAGCAAATTAAAAGTTAATCTATCTAGTGCTAATGAAGTAAATGTTCTTTGTTGCATCCCACATAAAAAATCTATGATAAATCATCGATGAACTGAACCAACAACTCGTTTCTCTGCTGAAGGAGTAATCTCCGACTCGACCCCAACGTTTCCCCCCAGTCGTTATTTTCACGTGACACCGGTTTCCCACGAGCGTGACCCGAGGTCAGAGCGACCACAGCAGCCGTCAGAGCGGATTACTCATCAGCTTCATTACATAACCGCAGTCACAAGATCCTCATTAGATTTCACTCGGAAGGAACTGGACTCGCTTTCTGCTTTCCTGCTTTTCCTCCCGGTCCCTGAACACGTCCCCGGTCCAAGCCAAACCTCTGGTGAACCGACATGACCAGCGTCTCCCTGTGTTTTCTTTCCTCCCCACAAAGTGACAGCAAGTGCACAGTGAGGAGAAGTGTCCCACCGCAGAGGTTCCTCCTCCAGGAGGCTCTCAGGGGACATGACGTGGCCCCTGGGCTCCGAGGACCAGGGCGGAGGAGAAGCTCTGGGCTCCCTCTCATGGGAGATGACCCACAAATTCACATTTTAACAGAGATGTGAAGGATCCAATACTCATTTTGAATGATTTAATGTTTGTTTTAAAATCTCTCTCTTCTCTGTTTTAAGCTGTTTTCAAACCTAAGCTGTGGAAATGTTGTCAATCGTCAACACGCCACGATTTCCAACGTTTAATGAGAACAAGACAAATATTGAGGAGAATTCTCGGGAGGAATAAACAATTCTATGTCGCAATGTTGTGTGTTTTTCATCAAGCACCCACACAACAAGTGAATTAACATTTAATATCTATATGGTATCGAGGATTTAACGTCGAGGAGAGCGATCACTTTCATCTGAGGGGTAAATCTCCCCCCCCCCCCCCCCCCTCGACAGACTATGGTTCAGGCCTTCTCGTGCTCTGCAACACTTTGCCTTCCAGGACCCTCCACATTCTGCAGAACCCAGTGAAACTCCCCCGTTCCTCCTCTCGAGGCTCGTGAACGTAACCCTCCTCCCTCCTCCTCCTCCTCCTCCTCCCCCCCCCCCCCGAACCAGCCCCAAAAACAGCACATCTGGTCCTCGGAGCACCCCCCGGGCCCCCTTCAGCAGCCCCTCCCAGACGTGAACTTGGCTTACCTAAATGTTTTTGTTCATGCAGTCTGAGTCTGTCGTACGGAGAGGGGGGGGGGGGGGAGGACGGAGGAGGGAGGAGGAGGAGAGAGAGAGAGAGGGGGAGAGAGAGAGAGAGAGAGAGAGAGAGAGAGAGAGAGAGAGAGAGAGAGAGAAGGAATTTCAACATAAACGGCCTTTTATTGACACTATTGAAAACATCAACATGATGTGGGGGAGATTGTGTGTGTGTGTGTGTGTGTGTGTGTGTGTGTGTGTGTGTGTGTGTGTGTGTAAGAAGAAGACATGTGAAAGAGGAGAAGAAGGAGGATGGGAGCGGCCACATTACATCATCCACACGCTCACCACAGCCTCACACTCATCACATCAGCATTGTTACTTCGCCCCAATCAGTTGCCATGACAACCCCATGTGTCAATTAATCAATCAACCAACCAGCTGGTCACATGGAATCGACCGATCGGGCGTGAAACCCACCGGGCTCTCCGACCGCGACCGCGACTGTCGAGGAGCCGGTCGACCAATCAGCCGACAAGCAGTCAATCACATGGAAGCAATTGATTAGAAACAGCTGTCCCGCCCCCCCCCCCTTCCTCCGATGACTGACTTCATTGTTTCAGCAGCTCGCTCCACTTCCCTCGCCGAATCCACCTCCATCACTTCGTCCACTTGGACTTGCTTCCTCGCTCCGTCTCGCCTTCGCTTCCTCGCCGTCGCTCTACAGACGCCTCAGTCAGCTGACCTGGTTTGTCTCACCCGCCCAGTTCGGTTCGTGATCTCATCCACTGGGACTCACCCGGGGGATTAAATACTTCAGTGATTCACAAGATTAGAATCATTTAAGCATCAATACATCCCATGATTCATTGCAAGCGCTCAGCTGATCAGCTAACGAGGACGAGGCCCCTGAGATACAGCTCTAATGAGGAGCAGGGGGTGGAGCCTGAGACACTGCACGCCCACCTACACCTGCCTCCTGCACCCATTGGAGGGTCCTAGCTGTCAATCACACATCCTGCTGTATTGAAGAAGACTTGAAACTGGAGATTGAGACGTTAAATCTTTAGGAAAATGTTTACTGATGTCATAAATCAAGAGAGAAGAAGAGTAATTTCATTGACTTCTATAGAAACAACCAGTAGAGTCGCCCTCTGCTGGTCAGAGAGAGAATACAGGTTTCAGCCACTTCTGTATTGGCTTCACTTCTATTCTACGTCCATTCTTATAGACAGTCTATGATTCAACCAAATAAAGTGGTTAAGATATTCACAGTTGTTGTGACCTTTGACCTCTACATGACTCCGGGCGGCAGCGTGAACACACGTGTTTGTTTTTTAAACACTTCAAGGTTTTGTGGTTTAGTAACAAATCAAAACGTGGCAGCGTTGTCCCCATTTTTTTTATCGGCCTGGGACCAGTTCTTGTAAACAAATAAGTGCACGCACACACACACACACACACACACACACACACACACACACACACAGTCTTTGAACAGTGGAAATATGAGACTCACCAGACGCATGCTTTGCTCTGGTCCTGCTCTGCATCCCCTTGTGAGCGGAGCAACAATCACATTTGATTCAGACACACACACACACACACACACACCACACACACACACACAGACACACACTGCACAGTCACACTGAGGCTTTGAAGTGCATTTGGCTCGTCGGTGAGAAAAGCAAAAGAAATGTGAGCTGCGGAAAACAAACGTGTTGAATTATCTTAGCGAGGAGGCAGCGCACACAGAGAAACACAACAGGCCTTCGGTCTTTAGAGATCTGATATATTCCTATTTATTATTATTATTATTCCTCGTGCACGTTGCAAGAAGCTTATCAGCAGGTGATAAGTCTCAAAACGTCTCTGGAATAATCCGGAGTTAAACGTGTGGAGAAAGTCCAAACGTCTCCTTTGTCTTTTATGTTCTAACACAGTCTTTCCTTTCACATCCTGTTTGTGGTGTAAACTGTTTATGAAAAGAATGTGAAGCCAATGCACAAGTTGCTGAAACCTGTATTCTCTCAAATGACCAGCAGGGGGCGACCACAGGTTGTTTCTATAGAAGTCAATGAGAAAATGACTCAACTTCTCACTTTATAACGTCAGTAACATTTTCATGAGGAGTTTCAATCTCTAGTTTCAAGTCTTCTTCAAACATCATGATGTTCATTTAGTACATTATGATCCATTCAGAGTCAAATAAACCATAAAGCACCATATGCATTGGATACTGCATGATTGACAGCTAGTGACGTCCAATAGGTGCAGCGTCCTTGAGCTCTCGGTCAGGCTCCACCCCCCCCACTCCTCCAAATATGGCTACTTCTGGTTCCAATAAACAGAAACGCCGAACTCAAGGCTTCCAAACGGCAGCTCACAAACCAGCACGTGACGTCACAACAAACTGGTCAGAACATTGTCCTAAAATTATCGTATTTCTAAAAGTTATTCAAGGAGAAACTCGTTCATCCAAGTCACTGATACGTCCCCTACGACCTTCAGTGTCCTTGAACAGCGCCGGCGAGTCGAAGGTCGAACTCAAGACGACCACAAACTATATTTTACACGTTTTTTTTAAAGCCTGAACTTTTCCCTCCTTGTTTTAAAAAGCTGCAGGTTCACCGTCCTCGCTCCTCGCCGCCACAGATGATGGATCACTGCACTGTTCAGTGTGTCAGAGAGCAGACGGTCATGGGAGCGAGCCGTGCCCCCTACACACACACACACACACAGACACACACACAGACACACACATCGTGCTGCGTGTGTTGTTGTAGCATGGGTCATGTGCTGCAGAGGCGGGGTTGGAAATGGAAGTCACGAGTTTCGGTCGTGTCGATCTCTTGCTCTTTTTATGTAAACGCACACATACACAGGAGAAGATGAAGGCCGGGAGAGGAGACACAACACACACACACTCACAGACACACACTGAGGCGGCGAGTGCCAGGCCAGGTTTCCGCAGCGCAGAGCAGGCTGTATCTCAGCAGTCACCATATGGACTGGTACTGGAGTCGGAACACAGAGATGGAGGGATAACGGGTGGATGGAAGGGAAGGATGGAGGGATGAAGGGAATCAGCACATGTAGGGAAAGGAGGGGAAAAGAGACGGGATGAAGGGAAAGCGGGCGAGAGAAAATGATATTGAGTGGTGTGAGGAAGGATGGAGGATATTTAGAGAAAGAGGGAATATTTTAAAAAGGGAAGGGAAGATTAGGTGGGAGAGAAAATATAAAAGCAATTTGAGAAAGATGGGAGGAATAACAAGGAAAGGGAGGAGAGTGGAAAAAGGGAAAGAGAACAGATGGATGGTGCCTGGTGGGATGGAGGGAGAAAGGGAGGGAGAGAGGGAGGATGGAGGGAGAGAGGGAGGAGGGAGAGCAGGAGGGAGAGAGGGAGGATGGGCCGACTCCAGGAGAAGGATGGAGACGGTTGTTTTGAAGATAAAGCTTTTGGGACTGGTGAAGTTGTCATGGTAACGACCACAGATCAGACACTTCACCTAAAACTGAACAAACTATCATCAAATTACAATAAGGAAACATTTTCACACTTTATATAAAGTGTGAAACTATCCAAATATGACTTTAGTGTAAAAAACTCCTTAAGGTTTAATATATTTTCTGCACGTTGTTTAATTTGCTTTAAAGTTAGGACAGGATATAAAAAGATAAATCAAAAGCATCAGAGGGGCGAAGCCTTTGTCACTGATGAATATGAATAAAATGTAGATGTCAGTTATTGATTGATGCATTACTTCAGTATGTGATGTCACACCAGCTATACAAGTTATTTTTTATACCAGTTTGACTTTGACCGACCAGCTACTGAAGATTTTCTTCTACAACTTATCATTCATCAGGTTTATTTTGCACACAGGTGAAAATACCATTATTATAAACTGGTTAATTAAAGCGAACCAACTTCAACAGGTTGAACTTTCTTTTAAATAATGAATGTTTAAATAAAATAAAGTCCACATTAGAGCAGAGGTCAACTTCCACGTTACTCAGGAAATCCTTTAAACACTTTTAAAACTGATACTTGACAGAAAACTTTATTCCAGTAAGTAAACGACTGAGAAACCACAGGAGGAGATTTGGCTGTTTTGTAAATAACAGTTTATTTTGAAAACCAGGCGGTCTGTCCTGTGGCCATCTAGCTGCTGCCCTGCTTGGCGGCCAGCCTCTTGTCTCTCTCCTCGGCGATGGTCAGACGGATTCCCTTCCCTCTGGGCACGGACACCCACGGCTTGTTGCCCTGCAGGTGGACATGAGATGGTTAATGTTCAAATCAAAGACTGGTCACGTGACGCAGACGGGTGAAAGACACAAGGTTTTCTACGTCAGTTTCCAACAGCTCAATGACACATGTGAACGTGCAGCCGGTTTAACGCTGCCGCACAAAAAGGAGAAAAGCTCAACACTGGATTGTGTTAACATTTATCTGACTGACTTCAGGGAGGTGGACAAAGACACAGGGACGGAGCCCGTTCAATAAAGTCAGGCAGCGGAGAAACAAATGTGTCCCGCGGTCAGACAGTACTATCAAAATCAATAGTCTGTTTATTACACGTGTGGTAAAACATTAAAAACTTGTTTCCATGAACTTGAAATGAGAAAAGCTTTAAGGATGAACGTTAACAAGTTGTCTTTACGCTGAGCTCAGAACTTCTTAGAGGACAAATGGGTATTTTCATGACTGATCAACACCATATGAAGTCATCCTTGCTCCCAACACTTTGCTCCAGACTGGTTTCCCACATGAAACTGGTTTCGTCCCAACAGAACCGTTTATAATCCTCACCTTGCCAATGACAAAGATGTTGGAGAGCCTGGTAGCGAAGCTGTTGCCCGTGCTGTCCTTGACGTGCACGACGTCGAAGGAGCCGGGGTGACGCTCCCGGTTGGTGATCATACCGATACGCCCCAAATTGGCGCCACCAGTCACCATGCACAGGTTAGCTGCAGGGGGGGGTAGAGAATAGATTAGAGACCATTTCCTCATACAAAAACACATCCAAGATGGACGACAGCGAGTTCAACGCACCAGTATCAAACTTGATGAACTCTGTGATCTTGCCGGACTCCAGGTCGATCTTGATGGTGTCGTTGACCTTGATGAGGGGGTCGGGGTAGCGGATGGTGCGAGCATCGTGGGTCACCAGGTGGGGGATTCCCTTGGTTCCAACCATGAGCTTCTTCACCTTGCACAGCTTGTACTGCAGACAGAGGAGAGGGATGTGTCTTAGAAAACAACTTCAGAGTGAAACGGGCAGAACTTTAACACAACCAGCAGTTTGCAGTTCTTACCTTGGCCTCCTCGGCGGTGATGCGGTGGACGGTGAAACGTCCCTTCACATCGTAAATCAGACGGAAGTGCTCACCGGTCTTCTCGATGCTGATCACATCTGGAGAAACAAACGGTCGACAGCATCAGAACCATGTTCTTCTAAGCACCAGCTACACAAATAGGACTAATACAGACGTCAGTTAAATGTAAATGCAGTCAGCTTTGAGCCCGGTGGATAAAATCATTATCACTGTCTGCAGCAGTATTTACAGACTTCAACCTACAGGTCTCAGTACTACTCCAAATCATTGTCTTTTCATTTACCAGCTACTAGTTTACAATGTTAAACATAACTGTACGACTTAGACCCGAGCATCATGTCACATCCTTCTCAAGACTTTGACCAGAGCAGAGAATAAACTCATTTTATGAACAACTAAAGTCCTTTTCAAGTTAATTTCATCCCAAATATGCCACAACACCAAACTTCGATAACGTCTGCACAGTGTAATGAAAAGTCAAAAACACCAGCTCGATAAATTACATTTATACAAAACAGTCAAATGGGTTTATAGAATATATATATGGAAAAAATATCAATAGAGTTCTCCAGATTTAAGTGCATATAAGACTTTATAGAACTGGATTAGGAATCATCCTTAATACTCCTGGTCCACAGGATCAGTGTTTTCACTGTGTATAAATAGGACGCTCGTCCCGCTGTGAAGACTTCCCCTGGATTTGGAAATTAAAACACCTCACCTCCACGTGAGGCTGCAGGTGGAGGTGGAGAGGGAACTGACAGCGGGACTGGGACTGAGGTCATAACCACTCTGAGGGGCCTGAGGCCAGTTCTACTAAACCGGTCCCTTTCCAGTACTGATTAGAACTGGGTCCGACTATTCCTGGTCTTTAAAAACTAGCCTCTCGTAAACAGATAATCTCAAAGACAGGAAACGAGCGATGGCAAATGAAAGTGTATCAGCTGGAGCTCAGAACTTCTTAGAGGAATCCGTCATCTCATTACTGATCCAAACCAAGATGGTCATCATTGCTCCTCCTCAGATCCACTTAGTTCTACATCTGACCCGTGGTCCCACTCACCCATGAATCCAGCCGGGTAGGTGATGTCGGTGCGGACCTTGCCGTCGATCTTGATGAACCTCTGCATGCAGATCTTCTTCACCTCGTCCCCGGTCAGGGCGTACTTCAGACGGTTCCTCAGGAAGATGATGAGGGGCAGGCACTCCCTCAGCTTGTGGGGACCGGTGGACGGACGCGGGGCCTGAGGAGCAAGAGATTAGACTTTCAAACAAAGAGTCACAAGTCAATGAAGCAAACTTTATAATAGATAGTGTCCCTTTTGTATTTGGGCTTCATCAAAACCATTAGTTACTTTGAGGCATGTTTTAAACTCCATATTTATTCATATCCAAAAATCACTGTTGGACTTAAACTTAACTTTCATAGTTGCCTTTTTAAACACATCTCCTGCAGAGATTAGATAATTAGTGGATAAATCAATTTGCTTGAGTATTATAAAGTTCATCTGAGCATATTAACTTATTCTGGTGAAAAGTTTTGTCCCGTGTGACAGGAATCTTCAAGTTGTGATTCTGATTATTATACTTTTGACATTTCTTTTGAATTGATGGAGCATTTATTCAATTTAACACAACATTAATAACAAATATAACTTGATCACAGATCTAGTTTCTTGTCAGAGCCTGGGTTTGAATCCCAGTCCATCTTCAACACACTAAGTCAGAAGGTTTAACAATTGATATATAAACTAATTTCCTATTATTGAAGACCATCACGTCATGTGTCCGAGCAACACGCTGCTGTTACACATGACACTGCAGCGGACACACACACGTGACACGACACCATCTCTGTACACTGGCGGGCATCGAACCCCCACACACACACACACTCAGTGATCACACAAACACCACATCCGGCCCGGGCGGGTTGAGGAAGGTCCACTTACGAACACTCCGGTGAGCTTGTCCAGCATCCAGTGCTTCGGCGCCGCGACGCGCTTCAGGTGCTTCTTCGGTCCTCTTGCCTGGAGGAGAGACACACAACCCGGTCAGCATCAGGACACACAACCGGGGACATTGAACACACAACCGGGGACATCGAACACACACAACCGGGGACATTGAAAGACACACAAACCGGGATAAAACACACACATCCCCCGGTAAGAGAGCAGGAAATGAAGGAGTAAGAATCTAACGGACCTGTTAGCATGTGGGCTAACACCGGCTGCGGCCTAGCAACGCCACACTTAGCTCCTGTTAGCATGTTCGGAATCGAACCTTTTTTTATTCACTATTAAAATCACGTGTAGCTCCGCGTTTTAAAAGAAAAGTCGCACAAGTTTGCGCACAAAATAGCGACATCCCCCCTCCCATGAGCATGTTCGGTTCATCCCAGCTAGCTAACCCCCAGCTAGCCACACTCATGCTAACGAGCCGTGAGTTTTTTTTAAATGACGCACAAACAGCGATCATCGTGACTTTCTGCGCTCGATACAAACACCGACGCGATGCTAACGTGTTGTATTGTTAACTCGGACGCGTGAATCCGCGGAGACACGGCGCCGCGGCGCGATGTTGCCCGATGATCGCGGGAGGAGTCGCGAGGCGGAGGCGCTCACCATGTTGGAGTCTGCGGGAAAAAGGACCGCGTCTCTTCCGGTGTGCGCGGATAAGGCCGAGGACGGCAGAGGGGGAGGGACACGGGGGACGAAAGGCGCACCGTTAACAAAAACAAATCGATCAGATTCGATTATTCTTCGACTTTGTTTATGTTTTTTTAGCTTAAAGGGAAAAATACGCAGAAAATTATGATTGAATAAAGTTATGCGTGGATTAAAGTGATGGAATGAACCATTCTGATCCAATGGGAGTTATGGTTGTATGCATGTTACACCCAGTGCAATGTAAAATGTGTGTTTTGCACAAACAATACATTGCACTGACACTTTATTGTACATATTTATATTTTTCTTACTTTTATGGGATGTACGCTTTATCGTAAATATTAATATTTTTCCATGTGTGTCCACATACAAAAACGTTGACTGTAAATAAAGATGGACGACGCATCACCAGCCAAAATTTCCAGCCTATGGTCCATGGCGTGGAACTAGAGGATCACAACCGTGTGGTTCATCCTCTGTGGACCATGAACGTCTTTATGAAAGTTCACAGAATCTCTCTACTTAATAAAAGTCATATTTTTTGACTGACATCTGACTCCCATCACGTCTTCTCTGCAGATCCCAGTCCTGTTCACACTCAGATGAAACTCCTCCTGTGAGTGAATCAGATCCTCCAGTGTCTCTGAACTCTTCCCCCCCGAAGGGACGAATCCCAGAGCTCGGGACAAACCCAGAGTTTATTTATAAGATGATATAAAAAAGGCTCCCTTGTTGATTATTCACACATTTATCTCTGGATAAATCATAAATCACCAGAGCGCCGTGCACGAGCTCCTCACTGAGAGTTTCCAGCAGCATCAACCCACTGACCTACATTTGTATTCAGGCCACTTTTACGTTTTGCACAAACTTGGAAGGACTTCACAACGTGGCCCGTGGCCAGCCGGGAGCCGGGGATCAATCCACAGGGTTTTTCCTCTCAGCTTAATGTCCTGACCCACTTCTGACTGCGGCGCCGGACACACACTCCACGACCCGGGAGGATTCGACACAGATTTGTGGAGTTGTTTTATAGAAGGTGAGAGAATTAAGAGGCAACGTAAAGACTTTATAGTATAACTGTCCCTCAGGAGAATCCATAACTCTGCCCAGGCCCAACAGTTCCCTTCAATCCAATCAAGCTGAGCCACATCGCCCACACTCAGATATCAGTCCTCTGAAGAGTTCATCAAGATTCATCTATTATTCCATTGGAAATATGTGAAAATACATAAATCTAAGTGTTTGGTAGCTTTTTGCAAAATCCTGCAGTATTTTCCGCTTTGTATTCCCAAAAAACACATTATTATGATACACAATCATGATTTATGATCTTCTCTCTCTGTAAAATCTTTCTTAAATCAATTTCCCCCCAAAAAATGACCAACGATACATTAAAATTGCATTTTTACAAGGGTGGTTAAGACAACATGCAGAGTAAAGTCATATAAAACATTAATTTGTTTAGGATTGTTTCTGTTCTCTGTGTTAATAAAGATCTGTTGATTCAGTCATGTTAATCCCATCAACACTACGGCAGCAGTGTGTTGAAGTTTATATCCAAGAATGATATTTGTTGTTTATATGTAATTCAGTGTCCAATTATAGATAAATTGTGAACTTGAAAACAACAGTTTCAAAACTCGAATAATTAAAAACAACAGAAATAACAAAGTAAGAATTGTCTCCATAAAATTAACCAAATCACAAATCAGCTCTTACAGGGAGAATTTAAAGAGGTTTTGAGTAAGAACAGATCAATAAAATAAGCTTCATCCTATTTTTATATATTGAAAATGCAAAGAAAAGATACAGGATGTGTTCAACTGGGTTTAATATTCTTAGGGTGAGTTACAGTCATTCCACGTTGTGAACACTTACCATCACATACCAGCAGATGGCAGCACTGCATCAACAAACTGACGTATGGGACATATCACCAGACTTTATCAGCCACACACTTTTGCTGGTGATTATATTTTGTATAAGGTTTATATATCTTTTGATAAATAAGTATGTGTTTTATAGGAGAACTAGAAAAATGACATAAAAAAGTTTTAATGACGCACGTTGACTCCAGCTCAGATTTCAATTTCTTTATTTCTCCTCCAATCTTCAGAGGCATAACAAAAATACAAGCATTTCTCAATATGATCTCAGTCATTTACATATTCATATGGATGTACAGTGAGCAAAAAGTGCTTTAAAAAATCATCTTTGAATAATATTCATTTTGTCATTAGGAAGGAAAAGGACAGAAACGGCCGGTGGAACCAAAATAAAATCACAAAGCACGACTTTAAAAACTACAGGTTTAAAGTTAACATATGATGAAGAACCAGGAGCAGAGCACGTGTCATTACTGTGGAGAGGAAGCCGGGTACAGGGGCCTTTCGGGGGGGGGGGGGGGGACATCCTCACGGGGGTCAAAGGTGGAAACTGTAACTTTACTTCATGAGTTTATCAATATCACGCAGGGTTTTACGTGGACTCGGGGTCGAGACGAGGAAAACACATCGAGAGAAAATAAAAAACACATTCAACAAGTGTGATTTCTGATTTAAGAAGAGTTTGTTATTTGTGAAAACATGTTTGTAAACACAATTAAGGCTTCAACTTTCCCCTTTAACAACAAATTGATTTAAAATTTTTAAATTATTATTCAAGTATTTAAGCTTTAAGTCTAAAAAAAAGGCGTAAAAGCCGGTGGCACAACTTTATTAAACAGTCAGTATGTTTCTTGAAAAACGACATAATACGTAATATCATAATACGTTATAGTTGTGTTGAAAGAGTTTTATGCTCTTGTATTATTTAAATCCAATTAAAGCAGGAAATCACATCAGTAACGGTTACTCATGAATAATGAATCTATAATCAAACTTTCCGGGGAAGACTCCTCTCCGAGCTCGCACATGCATTTCCAAAAAGTATATTTCTGTGACCTGAACTTCTCTCGTGTGGTTTTTCCAAAGCAAAGTGATTTAAGTTTCTGTCGTTGGAAACCAAAGCTGTGAGATGTATTCTGTTGGGTTCACACAGGTCCTGCCCCCGGGGGTTAACCTGCAATATCAGGGGGGGGGGGGGGGGGGGGCAAGGAAAAAGAGGAAATGAAAGACCTCAGACGGTTCAAGCATCTCAGGGGAGGGGATGGTGGTGGGGGGGGGGGGGGGGGTTCGTTCGTCTAGTTCACACAGCAAAAAATAACATTCACTCAGCTGGGATTAAGGCCGGACTGCAGAACAACACACACAGGCAGAAAGAAGAGGGGACTTTAAAACAATGTGGAGCAGATGGAAACAAACACGGGGCTGTCTTAAATCTGAAGAATGTTATTTTGACCCATTTGGGGCGACGGGGGGGGGGCGAGGAAGAGAGGAACCAGTGTGTCTCTGGGTCGGATTTGGACGTGATGAGAAGCATCTTTATTTCTCTCTCTCTGCGAATCAGCGTGTGTGAGACGGTCAAGTGAAAACCCCAGAAAATCCCTGAGCTGAAAGGATCCTGTCAAATTAGTCCCTCAGCGGCTTTTCATTAATCTCTGCTTCTCTTGTTTCATTAAAGAAAGTTCTGTGGTCAGTGACTGTAACCATGTGTGTGTGTGTGTGTGTGTGTGTGTCTGTGTGTGTCTGTGTGTGTCTGTGGGTAAGTTGTGGAAAAGGACTTGAGGAGTTTGCGTTCCCTCCGGAGGAACTGAAGTTTCTGTGTTAGCTGACCGATCTATATCAGTTAACTTTATATAACCATAGACGACATGACAGCCGTCCCCCTGGTGGCTCGCTGCAGCATTGGTCATAAACCCGGCCTCCTCCATGTTAGCAGATGGGACATGGAAGAAATTTAAAAGTCTAAATACACGTTAGCGTGGTTTTTTTTAGGTACTTTTTATCACGCTGAGGTATGTTTGGTTTTAATTTGTTGTTTTAAATCGTTAGTGCAAGATGGCGTCGCCCGTATCTGGGATATTTTGGCTTCATTTTGTACAACAGGAGGAAGCGGCGACGCGTCGTCCATCTTTTCTTCACAGCCCCAGTGAGTTGTGTGTTTCCCTCGACCCGGGGTCTTCACGTGGGCCGATTACTCGCAGCTCATATCACCACTCACACATTTTCTCATTTCGGACTCGTACACACGGCCTCTCACTTTCTCACCATCCCCTTCCACACACACACACACACACACTCGCGGCCCCGATAGCCTGTGAAGTCTGAGTAACCGAGCAAGTGCCTGTTTCACGGCTGCTACTCCCGTTTCCCCGCGGTAACACCATCCCCGCGCTCCTGTGCCGTTTATTTCCATGCCTTTGTGCGCCTGCAGCCAGCCGCTCCCGGCGTGTACCCGCGTGTTCGGACTTCAAGGGGCAGGCGGGTGTTTCGTTGCAACCTCACGTACGTACACATGCATCCAGGTGTGTTCTCGTTTTGTGTGTGCGGTGCAGGAGGAGACCCACAATGCCCAGGGTGACAGACAAGCCGGGTTAAGGTGAAAGGCCTTTGTTCGACCGCTAGCCCCCCCCTCCACCCTCCACCGTCTCGTCTTACCACAACACACAGAGCCCCCCCGTCCTGACTGCATCCATCTACAGGCAGGACGCAGCAGCATGGTAAAGCTCCTATAGGGGGTTGGCAGGGGGGGGGGGGATCAGACTGGCAACCACATCTGGCTGCACCATGGAGGCCTGATGAAGATGAGATATGTGTAAACGTGGGATTTAACAGCCAGGCAACAAAATGATTGTGTTAACGTGCCTGTCTTCAGTCCAGAGTTATTAGGGGATGGCCAATTATCAATTCCTAAAATGATTGAATTTTAAATGTATCATCCGTGGACGGATCAGTACTCAGGAGGTGTGTGTGGATTCCTCTCAGGATCCAGTATCTAGAGATCGAGGCCATAGTTACATGAATTGCAGAACACGATCTCGGGAAATCATCCATCCATTCATGAGCTTTGCTGCTTTTCCTTGATTTAGTTTGGGCAATTTAAACAAAGACCTCGCAGCCAAGTTTCACATGTGAAAAGTCCACATATCCCACAGGCCCGTGTTTCAGATACCGACACGTGTAAAACATCATTTCACTTTTGGATGGAAAACTAAAAATGTCCCAATCCGTCATCTACTTGGTTTGTCGCCGCCTCGACCACATCACGTCCGTCTCAGCCGGCCGGCGGGAGTTTGCTGAGTCGACACCGAGATGGATTCGACACGTGAGCTCACGCAGCTGTTACGATACGATCCGACCGCTCGGGGCTCGTCGGCCGCGTTCGCTCACGAGCTCGTTGGATTGACGCAGGAGAGAGAGATCTGGAAACAGCTTTACAGGATGGTTGAGTTGTGAGATTCATCTAAACTTAATATTATATATATATATATAAGTATTTTATTTTTAGTAGCCAGAATTAAAATTGCTTAGTGGATAGTGATTGGTTTTTGCAAGAGACAACTAGGAGTAGCTCCACTTGTCAAGATGTCTTTATACATTTAAACATATATGTATCGGCTGTATATGAAGATGGACAACATGACGCCCCCTGGTGGTTAGCTGTTGTTACATGGACCAAACTAAAAACTCAGTCTACGGATATATATGCTATAGATCGCATCTGACAGATTTACCTCCAGCCCTTTCAAACTGTGTGTGTGTGTGTGTGTGTGTGTGTGTGTGTGTGTGTGTGTGTGTACACTGGCCTCCAGCCCCATTGATGACCAAACAGCCGAGGCTTCCTTATCAGCAGCGTGGACGTGAAGAGATAAGTCCGCTCGGGGTTGAACAAACTGTTTTCACAAACATCAATGAGGCAGAACAGGGAAAACAAAACAAAAGACCAGAGGACAAGTGGATTCATCAGGTTTTTCTCATTTGGTTTATGATCCACACACGTTGACAGAACCTTGTATCCTCCGTGTGAAAGGAAGTGCTCTCCACGATCATTGACACAGGGTCGACCCGACTGCAGGTCGGAAAACACATCACGTACACGTAGTGGCAGCTCACATGACCATAAGGCCTCTGTGGTTTTTAATCAGGCTGTGCTCCGGAGCAAGAAGCGCTCCATTAAGGTCCCATGCTCGGAGAGATTCCCCCCCGTCTCTTGATCTAATTCATCGTGCTGAGAAGAGTCGGAGCGATAACAGACGTGCCACAGAAGCGCTCCTTGTCCAAGTGGCCTGATGGATATCAGCCTCTGTCTTAAATAACAGGTCCTGTGAAAGCGTCTGCTTGAAGTCGATTCAAACCAAAAAAAAGAAAGAGAGACAGAAAGTGAAAGAAGTACATTGAGATAACCAATTCTCAGACAATCAGCGTCTTTGTGGAGCCGAGAGACAGGAGTCTCTTTCCCGTGAGACCGGGGTCCAATATTGTCCATTAAGAAAACAGGAAACATAGTGTTTGTCGTCCTCCGCAAATCCCCCATAAAGTCAGGTTTCCCGTTTTCTTTTTCCTTGACGGAGAGAGGACAGCACTGAGGAAAAGACGGGGACCAGGTCCAACAGGTGTGTCTTTGTCATCTGTCCTGTTGGTTTCCAGGAAACGGACCCGGGCGTCCGAGCCAAACCTTCTGGATTTGATAAAGCCTGCAGCCGGGAGTGATGGGAAAAAGAGGACAGAAGCAATCAAGTCTCTTTGGTTTTCTTCTTTAGATGAACAGGAAAAATGTAAAATGATAGGATGAGGAAAAACATCTTAATCCCATTAGACTGGGTTTGGATCGCCAGCGTCAGTGTGGAAGAGACAAGCTGTTCTTTTATTTCTGATCAAATATCAAAAATGTCCGAAGAAGTCCTTTTCTCCACCGACTCCTCCATCTGTCCGGGAAGAGAGCGGAAGCCAAATAGAAGCTGATCTGTTTCTCTCTGTCACACTCAGTGTCTCTTCTGTTTCCTCGTTTGATCGACCAGTGAAAGGGAGGAAAGAGAAAAACTAAACAAGGGAGAGAACGTCTTCTCTCTCTGCGTCCTCCCGACCGTCAGCATCCAGCCGGCACGTCTGACATGAAATCAAACTCGTTCTGACCCAGCCAGAGCTCGGGCAGCTCGTTGGCTCGGTCCAGGCCCAGTTCCACCACCAGAGACATGAGAACCTCCTCGTCCACGGGGTCAAAGTCGATAATTCCACCTGCACCGGCGCTCTGGGTCCCCATGGTGATCCCGACCCCCATCCCGCCTCCGCCGAGGCCTCCAGTCGGCCCCAGGAGCTGGTTCCCAGAGCCCAGAGGCGAGGGTCCGAAGCCCCTTTGAGCTCCGCCGGGCGCGGGGTGTCCGGCAGAAGCACCGGTGAGGTTCTGGTAGTGCGAGTTGAGCTTCTGCAGCTGCATGCTGGCGATGAGGTGAGGCCCCGTCTGCAGGCAGAAGGGCTGAGGTTTGGAGAGCGGCGCCGACGACAGCGTGGACCCCGGCGAGGAGGCGGGGCCGGCAGACGGGGAGAAGGGCGCGACGGAGGTTTTGGAGGACGGGTAGTGGAGCAGGGTGGTGAGAGGAGAGGAGGAGGAGGAGAGGTCCTTCATCGCAGCGTGGGCGTTGCCAGGGAACAGCAGTGAGGTCATCACCGGGAAAACCCACAGAGCCTGCGAGGAGAGAAAAGGGAGATGTTATCCAACGTGGTCAAACCGGGACGTGAGGAGGAAGAGATAAGGTGGTTAGATAAACAGAGGCCTGCTCCGGGTCAGGTGACTTCACCCAGACTGCGAGAGAGGATTCAGTGAAAGGCTGAGGCCGGACCTGCAGCGCCAAGCAGCCGGAGATGAAGATGATCACGCTCTTCATCGTTCTCTGCTCTCATACATGTGGATAAAGACAGAGAGACAGAAACACACGTCCTATCGGGGCTGTTTGCAAACGATAAACAGTCAAACAGCCTCTTTGTTAGCTTCCCTGTCCCGTAAACGTTTTACACGCGCATGTTAACGGCCGAACCCACGAGTCACAGAGCACAACACACTCTCATGTGGGCAAAACAGATTCACAAGTGTGACTCATACTTCAGAGGTTCTTTAAAAGCCTTTTCCTGTCAAACACGCGGCGGCGTCGGGGCCTCGACAACAAGAGTGTTGTTGACCCGAGAGCCGCTCGTGTTCTGATGACCCAGTAAATCACTGGAGTCAGATCCGTCTGGGAACCGCACAACGTGGCGACCGGTGCCTGGACGGCTGCATGACTCACCGGCTCAGGACTGATTGTGTGTCTGTCTCTGTCTGTGTGTGTGTGTGTTCGTGTGTGTGTATTCGCTTGATGTCTGCTTTTCCTCTTGACCTATTGAGCAGCAAATTAACCATGAAAAGCCCGTGAGACAGACGGGCTCAGAGAGTGTTTGTGGTCCGTGTGTGTGCGAGTGGAGTTCACACACAACGGGGCCTTTGAGGACCTCGAACAGTGATTGGGTCACATGATGGATAAATACATATGGGTCCTGAGAACAGAGCATATGTGTGGTCATGTGGGTGTGTGTGTGTGTGTGTGTGTGTGTGAAGGGCCAGTGAAACACAATGTTTGTGTGTTTCAGCATGTGTGTGTGTGTGTGTGTGTGTGTGTGTGTTACTCAAGCCCTCTTGCAGAAAGAGGCTCATGTTAAAGTCCCTGAGCTGGTTTATATTACACACAGTTCAAACAGCATGTGTGGATTAATACACACACCACACACACACATGCATACACACCCTTGGACTTCTATCTTTGTGAGGCCCTCATTCATGTGATCCATTCCCGGGCCCCTCACCCAAACCCAACCCTTTGAAAACGTCTCCGGGAGCGAGGACCGTCCCAAAACGTCCTCATTCTCCGAGGCAACTCAAATTGGTCCTTACAAAGATAGACTTGAAAGGAACACACACACACAGACACACACACCACAGACACACAGGCGAGCCCCTCCTCCCAGCGCTGGCTCTTATTTAGCGAGAACATAATTGCTACAGGCAGGCATGCAGCTGCACTCGACTGATAGAGTTAACACACACACACACACACACACACACACACACACACACACACAAAGATACCAAACAGCTGTCAATGGCAGGTCTGTGTGTGTGTGTGTGTGTGTGTGTGTGTGTGGTGTGTGTTCATTATTCATTGACTGATTACTGTCAGGGCCAGGCTGCACATGGTGTCTCCGCTTAGCAGCTTTCCACCGAACAACAATCACCACAATGAAAAGAGCGTTTTCACATCTCGACATCACGTGACTGCGAAATGCGATCAAATTAACGAGCAACCAGGTCTCCTGAAAAAAGTTAGCAGCGTGAAATGTAAGTTGTCGTCAGCTTGGATTTGATAAAAACAACAATTGATTCTGCAAACAAACAAACAGCAGGAATATGAGTCAGAGCATCAAAGATCCGTAAACACACGTCGGAGAAGAATCTGGAGCGAAACACAAAAACACCAAACGTCTATTTCACACTTTGTTTATTCTTGATTTCAACGCCGTCCCTTTGTTTGTTTGGAAGTTTAAATTAGGATTTGTTACTTCATGATTAAAATAGAAATGTTCTCATTGATAATCCAACATTTACACAAACCTACGCAACATTAAAAACCTTAAACTACAACGGTCTCCATTGTTGGGACCTGTTTTTGAATGTGCACGACACTTCAAGGACATTTGTTAGATGCATTCTTCATTTTTAGGAGGTTTGGCTTGTTTAAAAGAAAAATGTGTTCATAATTCACAGAGTAATGTTTGTAAGGTTTTAACTTTTGGTCCATTAAGAGCTTCACTTGGTTAAAATCATCTTATAATTCATAATTCAACTAATATTCTGCACATCAGGAATCTTTTGGAGACACTGAGAGAAGGAAATTATCCCCATGAAGCTTCCAGAGGAATCAGGGTTTGTTTTCATTCTGTCATGAGTAGGATTTTAAAACCTGGTGATTGAAACTTTCTATTTCTGGAACAAAATCTATTTGTCCTCAAAGTTTTATTCTGGGTTTGTCCTCAAACGCTCCAGCTGATGATTTTCATGAAAACAAAGAGACTTTTCTAAGAACTCGTGGGACCGAGGGCGTCAAGAAGGGAGAGGTTCTGTCTGCAGCTTGTGACGAATCAGAATCGTGGGACGAGGACGAGTCGGACTCAGACGTGTTCGGGACCGCTTGCTCCTCTCGTGCAACAGGAGGGCGGCTGACCCGGCCCGAGGGAGGACGTGGTATGAAAGTGCTGGACGAGGGCCAGTGTTTTTTCCTGTTCACAGCTTAACCTGATTCATTGTGTTCTTCCACCACTTTTTATGAGATTGTGAAATTGGCCCCGCTTCAGTTTCCCTATAAACGATTTCATTAGCAGCCTCGGCCGCGGACCGGTCTGCAGTTACTTTAATTATGAGCAATCAAAGTCCGCTGCCTCTGCCAGACCGGCAGCTCTTCCAGAACAATAAAACAACTCCACAGTCATAAAATCTCAGTTATGGATAATTATTTACTCAGAAAAATACACACACGCCACCGTCACAGTTTATTAGAGCCCGAGGTGACGTCTTCAAATTGATTCTTTCACGCTCCAGAACCAAAATAGATGAAAGTCACGATCTCACAAAAAGAGATAAAGACGACAGATTTCAGAAGCTGAAACCAGTTTTCTGTCATTTCACTGAAGGAGATTAATCAACTGACGGTTTCATCGTGAAATCTCATATCATAACATTATATATATATATAACATTATCGCAAATGATAAGAGAAGAGAAAATGACAGAAAGTTCATCAGATCCCTACAAACTCGTGAGAAGCTTGTTCATTAATCATTTTAAAGTTTAAAAAATACAAAGTTTTCTACTTCCAGCTTCTGAAATGTGATTTTCTTTGTTTGATATCGGTGTCAATTGAATTTCTTTGTGTTTCCATCTGTTTGATGGACTAAACAAACCATTAGGTTTTATATTATTTAAGGGAATTATAGGAATGCCTTTGACGAGGCATTTATCAAGAGGCAGCAAACACACACACACACACACACACACACACGACAACTACAGAGGTTTCAATTACACAATTAAAGCGTGACAAGCAAATTGAAACGTCAGTCTGTCTGTTCCTTTCTCTTCCGCGCACACACACACACACACAGACACACACACCATATGTTGTCCCAGCGTGACGCATTCACTGCTTTAATTGCTTCCAACATCCACAATTAAAACGGTTAATGAGGAAGAACAGATTTAACTTCACTTCCCTCAAGTTTCAATCTCGTTTAAAATAGGAAACATTTCCAATTAATATAATAAATCTAATTAATAAGGTCACATGACAAAATACTGGTTGTTCTTGCAGGTGAAATCTAATTAGACTTATTAAAACTGGTTTTGCAGGAAGTCTTTCATCTCTGCAATAAAGATAATATCACATGCACATAAAACAGAGTTAAACTGAGTTTATCCAAGAAACCGAACAGAAAATATAAATTGCAAATGAGCTTTTTCCCCGAACCTCTTCAGCTCCAGGCTCAAAACGCTTGACCTCATTTAAAGTCGTGTGTAAACACTCCAGGAGGCAACAGAGAGGAGAGAGAGAGACAGATTTACAGCACAAACACAAACACACAGTGACACACACACCTCCAGAGAAACGGACCAACCTCGGGAGGACAGCTCCTGGAAACTCAAAGCCTCAGGTCCAGAGAGTCCAACGTGTGTGTGGGCATGAGAGCAGGAGGCAGCTGGACTTCTGGGCTGCAGCTGGACTTCTGGAGGAACCGACGAGAGCTGACACCCGGGACTGTCTGCAGATCCTCCAGCTCCTCAACGAGCTCCTCGCTGAATAGAAACCACTTTGTGCAGCTCCCTCTCCTCACTGACCAGCCTGCTGTGTGTTTGTATTGTATGAGTGTGTGTGTGTGTGTGTGGTGTGTTGACTGGCTGCCTTTCACAAAACCAGGATCTGGACTTCCAGAGGATCAGGGTGGAGAAGATCTTAGTTTTCTTTGCAGTGTTAATCACAGAATGTCTCCACTTCCTCCCACTTGTCCAAAACTGAGATCCAAACATCCCAGGTAACATTTGGAAGTAAAGCTCGGGCCACGTGAAACTTTTTTGTCTGAACCCAGACCAGTTTGGGTCGGGTCTCAACGCTCAACGTCAACATGGCTCAACCCGCTCAACAAGGGGATTGACCCAGTAGAGGAGGGATGGGCATTAACCCCCATCCTCCATGTTAGCAGATGGGACACAACTAAAAAGTCAAAGTATACATCAAGTTAATATTATAATAAATAGAAAATGAGAGTTGTAACAACCAACACCAACTACAGCTGTGTTGTATTCACACTGTTTCATTGTGTGTGCGACCTGGACCCTGACCAGCTCAATGGAATTCAACCCAATCGTCTTTTAGATGATTTGAAAACAAAACAAAAACAAATAAAAGCATCAGTCCGGCTCCACATCTGGAGGAGTCCGTCCTCCGGGTCTTCCAAGCTGCCGCTCTGCTGCAAACAAATGAACCACTTCAGAGGACTGTCTTTGTCAGTGTCACTCCACCAGAGAGAGAGGGGGGGGGGGAAGTCTGTGTGTAGCTTCTCACATGACGTCTGCATGTCACGTCTCACTGAATGAACGGGTTTCCAGTGTTTGTGTTGTGCTTCGGGATTTTGTGTTGTTATCGTCCGGTGTCGCACACAAACAAAAATATTTTGTCATAAAAAACAACTTAACATTTGTTAGAATACACAGAATCGTCAGAATCAGTAATTTAATATGAGTCGTGGAGGCGTCAGGAGTGTAAATATCAGTTTGGAAATGTTTCCTAAGACGTCATCACAAACTCTTATAACAGGAAATCAAAGTGAGGCCAGAAAGTTATTGGAATGAGACATTTTTACTTTACGTCCCTTGTTAATAAATAAGTTACACCTAGAGATAACTAAATCGATTAATACCAGAAACACGACCAACTAGTTCATCTAAATATAGTTTTTATTACATTGGTCAGATCTGCAGCGTTGGATCATTTGAATGTTTGGAAGTTCGTCACCTGGAGAAGCTTAAACCCAGAATCCTGTCACCTCCGGGTCAACGTGGCCTATTTCATTCATAAGGGACAAACAAAAGGCTGTTTGGGGAAAAGAATAATCACTGAAAGTGTTGTTGGGGGGGGGGGGGGGGGGAACACCTCCCTCCCACCCTCCTCCAACCCCATTACCCATTCACCGCTGGCTCAATGCTCCGCGGAGGGAGGACGTCATTACGCGCCAACCACGTGCGACGACGCGGTCAAGTGCCACGCGCTCGGCCTCTCTTCCGTTAAGCAGATAAAAGGTGGCATCTGTCTTTATTGTGCGAGTAAATCCCCCCCCCCCCCCCCGCCATTGGCCGCGGACACTTCACATGTTGATGAGGAGGAGGAGGAGGAGGAGGAGGACGTATAGGCCGAGGCCCCCCCCCCCCCCGGCGCTTTGTTCCCCCTCGAGGGAGACGTTATGCAAATCACAAACAAAACCGTTTGTGATTTCCATCTCTGCAACACAAATAGTCGTAGCACGTTTGGTCGAACTGCCGGAGCGCGGGAGGATTCGGGTGAAGCTGCACCTCTGGACTCGAGATCTTTGAAGACTCACGAACATGCTTCTCAACACTGATGCAAACATGTTTAACACAACTGATTAAGGTCTTCACCAGGGGGGGGGACCACAGAACGTCAGAGGGAGAGGAAGAGGAAGAGGAAGGACGGGCCTCTGGTTTATCTCAACGACTCTTTGGGTCAAACGCCCGGGCAGAGCTGTGGAGGGGCCCGCTGCCGGTTTGCATACAAGTCGTTGGAGAAGTTCTCTCTCTCTCGTAGTGAAGCTGCGTTCAATGCAACAAAGAGAGGCAGAAAACAACACGTAGGAAGTTTCCTTTTTAAATAAAACTCATGGGTCACAGTCGGAAAACTGTCCTCAGGCTCCAGAGGGTTAAAGGACTCGGTCCAAGAAGCAGGTTTAATGGAGCATCCGGATCGAACCAGGATCCAAAGTCACCGGGCGCCAGGATCCAACTGCACTTAAACCTGCGATGGAGCCTCAGCACCACCTTCCATTTTCATATCGGAAAAAATAAAATCTGCGTCTAGAGGAAGACAAACGTGCGCCAGAGACAAAGTACAGCTCGGCCCACTGGCAGAGAAAAGCTGCGTCCTCGCCACGATGCGGACGACAGCGTTTCCTTTTCCAGAGCGCGTTGCATCACTCGGTTTATGTGGGGACAGAAACGCTCCGTAGACTTGTTTCCTAGTCGTTTAGATTCCGATGCAAACGAGAGCGGGGGTTAAAGTTACACAAACTGCTAAAGTTTCATGTGATGATTAACTTCTGCTCTTCTGCGTCTTTCAAATTAACCCAATTTCTCACCCAGTAATTCAGAGAAAGACCCGAAACAAAGACTTTCTCTGGATCTTCTCGCCCTTCATTCCTCTCTCACTCATCTTTTCGGGGTATTGGTGACACTTTGAGTTTTGTTTGTCTCTGCTTCCAACCGCAAACAACCCAAACACCCGGTTTCCTCCCAAACTAAGACCACCTGGGTCAGAACCCGACCCCCCCCCCCCCCCCCAAAAAAAACAAAAAAAAGCACAATCCAGGATTTCCAGTGGTGCCCCCTGAAACCTCCGGGGGCCCCTCGGGTTTTTCTAATTCGACTCTTCAGAGCAAAGAAGAGAAAAAAAGAAAAAGTGCATAAACACACACACAAGTCTCTTCCATTGCTCATGATTACAAAGCACCCCCCCCATCCCACCACCAGTTTACAAGATAGGATTTCAATGGCCTCTCCTTTCTCTGAGCTCGTAAACGGTGTAATGAGTTTCATTTGCTCCGGCTACGTTGGGCTCAAACCGCCACGGTGACCACAGCAGTGTTCGTAAAGATCACAGGGAATCCTCACACACACACACGCACACACACACAGACACACACACACACTTGTAAGCCCACTTCTGTGCAGCACATGCCAGCTCTCGAGTGGCCGACTCCTACATTTGGTGTGAATTTCCAGGCCATTAATTTAGGGGAACATCACTTCTAAAGGAACCTGCCTGACATTTGTGGTTCCTCTTTCAAACGCTCGGCCCCATTAAAGCCTCCATTACGCCGCCGCGGCAACATAAATCAGGTCTGGCACCACAGAGGAGACACATGACAACAACACGGCGTCCTGTCCTTTTATTTCAACACGTGTCCGCGGCGTGCACATCAAACCACTCGGACAGAACACAAACGCATAGAACATATCAAAGTTATGAGATTCAACCTTTCACTTCTTGCTAAAATATTGAAGATTGAACGTTTATATCTGCAGCGGGTTTATAAAAAATTTGGTCGAATGACAGATGGAGTTTTGTCACGTACAATATATAGAGAATCAAACACAAGGGGAATTCAACTTTTAAAATGTTTAGTTTTCCTTTAGTCTTTATACTTATTTAAAAAAAGAAACGTGCAAGAACAATAATAAAAAAAAATACAAAAACGAAAACAGTTATTGAGATGTGAATATTGAACAGTAACAAATAACAGAAAACATCACAGACAGATGAAGGCTCCTAAAAGGCCGGTGTGTGGACTGTGAGTCAGGATTCACACAGTTGTGTACTTTATTGTGCACTTTACTTTTGTGTATTTCCTGGTACAGAAGAAATATTAGTCATTTCCAGTTTGTTTTGTGGAACCGGCGTCAGCTGACTGAGCCTCGCCAACCAGCTCCTGACTCCTCTCGGTCTGAATCCTCTGTTATTGTCTGTCTGTGGAAATAAAATGACTTTTTTTTTTTTTAACTTTCCCTACATTTCTGCCATTTAAAATTCCAAACTCTATCCAGATGTTTAATTTGCAGATTGTTGCCCAGGGGTCAAAAACAATGCGGCCAAAAGCAAATAAACTTCAGATCTGTAACCGGCTGTTTTCCCAAAACTCTCCAGACCGTTTGTTTGTAAACTTTCCGAGAGCCTCTGGACGTCTCGGATGCTTTTCAGGACTTTTCCAGACCGGCTCTGGAACCAGGCCGGCTCTGGAACCAGACCGGCTCTGGACAGGCCGGCTCTGGAAGCCAGGGGGCGTTGTTCTGGGGAAGGTGGCCGTTTGGTTTTATGTCTGTTTTAGCGCTCACGGGTCCTCGGGGGGGGGGGGTTGGAATCACAGCAGCACCGGGGTGAACGTGAAACCGGACACCTGAGAAATCTGTTTTTTCCATTTAGGTTAAAATGTGCAACTGACGGACGCACACAAACGCCCCCCCCCCCGACACCGAGAAACGAACGGGCCGCACCGACTCCGGCTGTAATCCAACGTTTACATAACTTCACTGGAAACTGTAAAAACTCTTCTCGTTCACAGGAAAACGCACAAACTGTAGCTTCTCAAAAACACACACAAAAAAAAAACACAGGATTAAAACCAGCGACCACATCACCCCCCCCCCCCCCCCCCTTATTAAACTGTTATCCTCTGGAAACACTCGGCTAATGTTTTCCAAAACCTCCTCTCGCTGCCTCCATCCCTCCCTGGTTCGCTCCGCGCCTCGGGGCCGAAGGGGTCCGCTCCATATTGTCTTCATTAAAGCCACCGAGCGTCGACCTGGTTTGGAAACATGGTGTGTGTTTGTGTGTCTGAATGCATGTGTGTGTGTTTGTGTGTGTGTTTGTGGAGAGGAGGCCGAGTCCGCCGGCTCCTAAACCACATTCTTTAAATTCCCTGTAAACAACAGAAAGAGAGAGAAATGAGAGTTGGGGGGGTGAACACACATGTTACAACACACATGTACACAACTAGCAACACCCCCCCCCCCCCCTTCACATACAGACACACAACACACAACACAAACAGGGAGGAAGGAGGAGGGTCAAACATTAAGTGGGATTCAAAACAAGGATAAATACACAAATGAACAGGAAAAAACAAACACAAGATGGATGCAGTGTGGATGAGAACGCACACACACACAACACACAGACACACACAATACACTGTGAACTAAATGGAAGACGCACTATCCAGGTCAGACACGCGCCGACGAATCGCGAGTCAATCTCAAAAGCACGTCTTCGATTGTCTGACGATGAATTTGCCTCCGAGGGAAAGGGCCGACGTGTCGGGGCTTCTGGGAGGAAATCCAGTCGCTAATGCAAATACAGGATCAGTATGGAAACGACAACGTTAAGTAACACAAAGAGTGTACACACACACACACACACACACACACGCACGAGCCGACACAATAGCCTCATTAAAAAGTCTAGTCGTCGGTTTACTTTCTCTGTAACGATGCAACAATGCCTCTTTGTTGGTCTATTGTTATGTTAAATTGCCTGCTTGTGAAAAATAAACATGTTGTGCACACACACGCACACACACAGACACACACACACACACACACACCCTCTGGTTGGATGAGTAATTGCCCCGACGCAGCCCTGCACCGCGGCAGTGAGGGAGGATGTCCTGTCGGTCGGCCATTGTGGGTCTGTCAGTGGAGTCCTGTCATGTTTCATCAAAGAGCTCGACAATCAGCTGCATCGATACGTCAGCGTGTGTTTAATCTCTGGGTTCACGTCCCTGTCGGGTTTTTTATTTTTTTATCTGAAGGCAGTTCAACGGTCGACAGTTGACAAAACACTTTATCTCCATACGTGCACGGTTATCTTCACACGAGCCACGCGAGGACAGAGAGTCGCTGACGAGGCCGTCGGGGGGGGGGGGGGAAGTGTCAGGGAATCACGACGCGAGCTGAAAACAGGAAAAGAGGAAGTTTGCTCCCGGGCACAGCCTCAGGTGCACCGACAGAAAAACCGCAGATGGTATATTTACTTTAAATATATCACACAATTGATTTAAACGTGAACTCATTTGAACTTCTCGTCCTGTGCAACTGTTGTTCTTTCTCTTCTTCGTCTGTTTTCAGCTGTTCAAACAATAAGTCAACAGACAGAAATGTTCTAATAACCAAACAGTTCTGATGAGCAGGGGGAAGAGAAACAGATCAATAAATAGTTTTGGATTCTTAAAAAAAACGTGTTTTGAATCATTGTAAAGTGAACATCTGAGGGTTCTGGGATCAGGGGTCGGATCAAACAAACAATCTGACATCACCTTCGGGTTTGAAAACCTGCCAGCGGTGTTTAAAAGAGAAAAACCTAATTTCTAACAATAAACGATTGATGTAGGAATATGGTCTTTCTCCCGCTCTCCCCCTGAATCCACTCTCCCTCTTCTCTTCTCTTTCCAGATGTGGACAGCGGGGGATTCTGCCGAAGTGACGAGCGACCACGGATATTTACAACCTGGACCAACTTCATCCATCACGGCGTCTGTGGGTGGGGAGGCATCGCTCCAGTTCAGGTATGAAGGAGAACATATATCTCCCTGGTTTTGTGTCGTGCTTGTAAATCTTTGTGTGACAGTCGAGTTTGTTTGAGGTTGTGTTTCCCCCCCCCGGTCCATTTGTGTGTTTGTCAGCAGGACGACAGACAAACTACTGAAGAGATTTCCATGGAACTCGGTGGAAGGATGAGACCGAGGCCGAGAAAGGAGACGTTAGGGGGGGGGGGGGGGGGGGGGTTCCAGGGGTTTGATTTTCACTTTCTTTCATTTAAACACATCTGAGAAATTAGTGTAAATGTCTTTTACTCCCGAGTGGCTCTAATTAAATGATCTATAACTGCACTCGGGAGCAAATCCTGGAAAACCCGGTCGCATTGTTCAGAACTGAGTCTCTTAATGAATCATCTGTGTGTTTAAGGTGCAACAAGAAACGAACCAATCCCAGAGTAATCTCCGGGTTCCAGGTGTCAGGAAAGCAAAGGGCCCAAAACAAACAGGCAAATATTACTATTGGATAATTCCCCCTGAATAAAAACACAAGACAACACTGCGTCGCTGACTTGGGACCAGTTCCCTGCTGCCTGAAGATAGCGAAGCCCCGACAATGGGCCGGACCACACCTCTTTGCATCTGATATTTAAACAACGTGGGCGCTGGACCTGAAAATGAGAACAGTGTGGGTCGGAAACCCGCAGTGACTACACAGTGGCTCGGTGCTGCTTTGCGTCAGATGTAAATTAGGACGCTGTGAAGGTGTGTGTGTGTGTGTTAGAGTGCGTGTGTGGTGTGTGTGTGTGTGTGTGTGTGTGTGTGTGTGTGTGTGTGTGTGTGTGGGTGGGACATGTCATCACAAGGAAGAATAAACGTGCAAAAGCTGGAAGGATGTAAAGATGCTGCAGTATTTCCCTGCTGACACACACTGATAATATAAGATACAATCACACAGTAACGGCTGGCAGTTTGTACACACAGACACACACACACACACACCACAGACACACACACAGTGAGCCACACACACACACACACACACACACACACACACCACAGACACACACACACAGTGAGCCACAGACACACACACAGGCCCGGGGGAAATCACACTAGCAGAGCCTCGTAAACAGAGGACAGTGAATACACAAACAGCTGCTGTCGCCTCCGACAATCACCGAATAAAAATCACATTTTAATTAATACAGACGTTTTACAAGCTCCAGTGTGTGTGTGTGTGTGTGCGTGTGTGTGTGCGCAGTGTGTGTGTGTGTGTGTGTGTGTGTGTGTGTGTGTGCGTGTGTGCGTGTGTGAGGGAGAGAGAAACAAAAGGAAAGAGTGAGTAACTCCCTAAGAAGAACATTTAAAGATACATAAAGCTCACTGGGTCTTGTACTTCTTGTATTGTCTCGATGTTTTAACGCTCGTAACAGCGGCTGTAATGTGTTCAGTCTCACAAACACACTAACTGGACAGTTTATGTCGGAAACACCAATAAAAAGCCTCGACTTTTATGATCTGAACCGAACTGAACCGGATCGACTGGGTGTCGGTGACAAGGCGACGTTTCATCGAGCGCCGCACACGAAAGCTGCCGCACGCCAAACAGTCTGCATCGTCGTTAACATACGTGTAAATAAGTCAACCGTGCAAGATGGCGGCATTCGTATCATTTCTGTTTTTAATTCATTAAACAAAATCGTCCTGCATCATTTAAAAAACTCATTTAATCGTCCCAGTGAGTTCGACATCTGGCTTCGAGACATCACACATGCTGGAGGACGATGGGAAGAATAGAAAGGATTCTGGGTTGAAGATTCAAAACGTTACAGTTCATACGTGCCAGCAGACAGAGCAGATGTGGACACGCACACACACACACACAAGACGTGCAAACACACACACACACACACACACACACGCACGCAAACATACAAACCCTCACACTGCCCAGTTTCTCAGGGAAACCAATGTTTATAAGCAGTGCAGCACTTCCAAAACCAGAAAAACACTTATCCACCCCAATGAGGTCATGTGGATATGTTTGCCTAGAGGTGCACGTGTGTGTGAGTGTGTGTGTCTGTGTGTGTGGTGTGTGTGTGTGTGTGTGTGTGTGTGTGTGTGTGTCTGTGTGCGTCTGCATTAGTTGAGTTAGCAGACATGTGGATCTTTTTCTTAATCGCAGGCAGAAACAAAAAGACACGTACGTTTACTGCACGATATTTGAAAACCTAATGCTCTCACGTTCTCGTTGAGGGTTTTGGGTCGGGGTCCTGCTCGCCGTGCGGTGCAACGCTCGGTGACAGAACCACTTTCTGGTGAGAAGCGGTTTCTGACACGACGGAGGTGGAAGAGAAAGAGAGAAACGAGGAAAAGAGAGAGGACGTTAAACAGACGTGACAGGTTGAGAGCAGGATGGAAACTTCGGTGGGAGAAGGACAAGAAAGGAAAAGTCCCCTGGATTCACATACTGTAAATATATTATATGTGTGAGTTCTGAAAACAAATGGTCGTACGAGTCATGTTGAATCATCTTAATGATGAACTTCAATTAAAACATGGATCCTTCCCTAACGAGCAGTCGACAGTCGACTCCGACCGAGCGAAGGGAAGAAAGAGAACAATCTGATAAACGACAGGAGAGGCACCTCCCGTCTCTCTCTCCGTCTTTCGGCTTGTCTGCGTTTCATTTCTCTCTCTCCTTTTTCTATTCCCTCCATCCCCCCCCCCCCCCCCCCCTCTAATAGAAGCCAGCGATACTTTCAACCCCTCTGGTCGTGAGGATTTAACGCGAGCCAACAGACCCAAAAAAAGGAAAAGAATAGAGAACTCCTGTTCCTCTGATTTGATGTGACCTGGAGTTTTTCAGAGCGCGGGAGCTTAATGCTGTTTGGATAAACCGCCCCGGCGTCCAACACGGCTCTTGTAGTGATTTGCTGCGGGTACAACGACTTGTTCTGTTTGAATCCACGAAGCTTCGGTTGCTAATTGAGTCCATGTCCAGTCGAATGTGGACGGAGCGGCTGTTTCCACCGTTAGAGCGGAGATTTGAAAACTTCCTCTCAAGTAAACACATTGGAAAACAACAGTCCCACCTTTATAGTTTTATTCTGTCACTGAATACACACGATAGAAGTGTTTGTCAGAGTTTGCAGTTTGGTGTCCGAGCCCCAGGTCGCTGCGGTTTGTGTTCGCCGGTGCAAACAGGAAGCGGAGTCGACGCCACAGTTGGTTTCACGAGGAACAGCGGCGCTGGAAATGAGAAGAGGACGAGACGGAACTGTGAAGTGTTGACAGCGTATTGAGCGACCGATAAGAAGCAATGAGGAAGTGAAGGCGAGCGTTTCCAAACAGCTTCAGGCACTTGAAAGCCCCGGAGCGGTCGTGTGGCGGGCAGGTGTAACCGTGGCAACGCTGACGCACTTTAAAAAAGGGCCTGATTCAAAAGAAAGGAAGAAGTCTTTCCTTTGGGCCTGTGGCTAACACGTCTGCACCAAATCAGAGTTCTACTTCTCTGGAAATCTGGGCCGAGCCCGGTTTGATGTTTTCCGGGGAGTGACACTCGACCCGTAGTGCGCTCCACGCTTGTTTCTTTTGCGGCGAGTTCCCGACCTCACATCCAGTCGCTCTCTCCCGCCGCTCAACCCTTCGCCTCAGCTTCACCCGGTCGGACGGATCTCGTCTGGCTGCTGCGGGCTGTCAGCGCAGAACCCACCAAAGGGCGCCGGAGACACACGCTCACAGGAGAACATACAAACATAAAGGAATATATAGAAAGACAATGCTGCAAAAAATAGAAAACACCACATGTGTGGAGACCCAGACTCGGGTCAAGGAGGCTTGTGGGTAGAAGAGGCGGGTCGGCGGTTTGTTCAGACACACAAAAGGCTGTTAAGAGCCACAAGGACGAGAACAACAAAAAGAAGAAGAGGAACAAGCCGCACTTTTATCCCACACAAACGAGAACAGAGCTTGAAACCACAGTTAATAAAGAGCCGTGCAGGGACAATGGGGCTTTAGGTGAGAGAGGGTTCAGGGAGACGCACACAAACAGACACACATCTGTTTACCCACCACGCCCCTCAACCACACCGGCAGACACACCTGTGCGTCCACATCACACCCATCCAGACACACACACACACACACACACACACACACAGAGAGACACACACACCTTTGATGGTGCCGAGGACCTGGTCCAGGTGTTTGGTGTCGTTCCGGTCTGGTCGACAGCTCGGGCTGATCTCCAGCGAGTAGTCTGGTCCGTATTTTGTAAAAAACTAAAAACACACACAGGAAGAGAGGGAGAGAGAGAGAGAGATCACGTCACAAAAAAAAAATCATTATAAACACATTTAGATGGATTGATTTTTGAAATAACGTTTAATTTCTCTCGTCCTCAGTCAAACGTTCACATCTGCACTCAGTCGCTGCAGCCGAGCGCCAAAGAACACTTTCTCCTCTTTGTCTCCTTTCCCTTTTCTTTTTTTTTTTTGTTTGAAAGAATGCAGCTGCTTTCCTGGAAAATATCGGAATCCGTTTTTGGACTTTGAAGAATCCGACTGTGGAACTGACTGATGATGAATGTTTACTCAGGCTTTCACGGATCATTCCTTAAAAAAAGGGAAATGCACCCAAAACGGTGGGAAATAAAGAAATCAAACCAAACTTTACAAATATTGAGCAACAAACTTGTTTCCCCTCTGCTTGACCGACAAATCCACTTTTATCTTTTACTCATTTATTCACCATATTGTGCATTATACACATTTATTTAAGCTCCACACCTAATTCTGACATTTAACCAGAACCAGATAAAAGTAGGAAAAAGATTTGCCTCACGATGGCGCGAGAGGAAAAGTCAAGTGAGTCGCTGAACTCGTTCATCCTCTGGGGATCATGAACGTCGCCAGAACAAAGATTTCAGACGGACACATGTTCTTTATATTCCCTGAACTCTGAGTGTTGTCTTGGATGTTGCACGACGACACAAACGAATGCATGAGACAAGTCATGTCTGGTTCACGTGGAGAGAGAAGATGTAATGCGGAGCCCAGAAGACGAACCACAAATCAGTCAAACCTCCGCTAAGACAGCCTGGGCCTCACCAACTGGGATAAATAAGTCTGAGATGATTTCAGCAAATACCAAAGGCTCCTGGCAGCGTCGGCCCAATTCCACGAAAAACAGAACCAGCCAACACGGAAAAAAGAAAAAAAACAGGTGGAAATCCAGCGAGCGGGTTCAACCAGAAGTTAAAAACCCCGGCGCACGTCAGTTGAAAAAAATGCATTTCTGGGGAATTAGTCGTGACTCCGTGCCACGGGAGCAAAACAAACTCAGTGGCCAGGTTTGACCACAAGTGCGTCAGCCCCATCTGCGGCCGAGTGTTGTGAAAGCCCCGGACTCTGAGGACTCAGCAGAACCGGGCTCGGCAGCAGCAGCCCGGGGGGACGGAGGCCTCGCGCTGCACGGCCACACGTCCGCTTCAAATCACCTGTTTGGAAATTACCATGAAAGAAACCAAGCATGGGAGTCAGAATGAGGAGGAAGAACTTTTCACTCAAGCTCCACTTGTGGCTTTTTTCCTGAGCTTTCAACTGTGGGTCATTGTCTCCTACAGCAGAGGGCTGGGATTTCTCCCCATAGATTCCACCACATGCTGTAATTGCGATGACAACAGAGCAGGACATGTGGTTTTGAAGCTCTGAAAAAACAAACCTCGGGTCGCGGATTGTTTTTCTTGAACGTGACACACGATGGAAACCCTCGTATGAAATAAGGGATTATTAGATTAATAGTTAGATTGGCGAACTGATTCCCGAAAACATGCTGTAATAATTTCTACCCTGATTCAATGGAACATTTTAATTTGTGTCACTAGAGGAGACTTCAGAAGGCGACACACACACACACAGACACACACAGGCCCGAGCAGATGTACACACAGCCGAGCCGAGCCAACGTGCACGAGGAGTATACTTATGTTTACTTGAAAGACAAAGGCTACTCTGTCTTTGTTGAATAGCCCTGAGCGTATGGGCGTGTGAGTCAGGGGGGGGGGGGGGGGGGGGGGGGGGGGGGGGGCTGATGCTGGTGTGTGTGTACTACAGATAGTTTAGATAAATATCTGCTGCGACGCTAACGACTGTGCTTCGAACGGAATGAGCTGACACGGAATCGGGATTAAAGGGTCGAAGCTTTTATGATCCGTGCAGAACCCAGCAAGATTCCTTCCTGTCCACATAGGTACCTTTTAGGGTTGGATGTTCAGTAGGAGTAGTGCATGGAAACAAATAGGAGTAAGACTAACAGTCTCTTACATGTGTGTGTGTGCATGCAGCAGGTGAAAGAACCTGTACGATGGGTTCCACTTGGCTGTTGTGCGTTTGTTTGCTATGTCGAACAGAGTTTACGAGAGAGGAAGCTTTGCCAAAACCTGATTGGCAGATCTTTGGTGGGAAATAAAAGGTAGATGAGCGGCGTGTGTACGTACGTGTGTGTTTTTGTGTGAATGTGCGTGGGTATGTACAAAAGGTAAGGCTCTGTTGTATTGTGTGTGTGTGTGTGTGTGTGTGTCTGTTTCCAATTAACTCCGATGAGTTTTTGTGTCTTAACCTCCGGTCTCAACTGAGCTCAACATGAGAGTACTTAACACACATGCACTAGCACACCCGCTATGTATTCCCATGAACCCAGTGCTCTGTCTCCTGCTGTCCAGCACACACACACACACACCACACACACATGCACACACACACACACACAAATCACACAATCTCCTGCTGCCTGCTTGTTTGCCTTGGATGACCGTGGGGAGAAGAGAGACAGAGGAAGCGAGGAAAACAGAGGTGCAGACACTCCTAGAAGAAATACTCGTTTTCCTACAATATCTCTAACATTTCTATATTATTCCCGACACTTTGTCCAGCACAGACGTCTGAGGAGCGAGAGGAGGAGGAGAAAGGCCCGGTGACGCAGCATCCTCTACATCACCTGGACGAGGTCACGAGACAGAAAATACCCGCTGACCGGCTCCAGCGTCTCTGGCACAGGGAGATAAATACTGGAAGGTCTCTGCTTATTTAACACGGACCCTCTGCCCATCGCTCACTGCTGGTATGAGCTGGTTTGTATGAGGAACACGGCCCTCGACTCTGACAGCTGCGACTGAACTACAGCCTGACAAACATGGGACGCCGATATTAGAGAATAAAACTAGTTCCGATACCAATATACCATCATGTAAACAAGTTCAGGTTCATGTGCGTTCAAGGCAAAACGTGTGTTTGTGAGAAAGTCAGAGTGTGTGTTCATGTGTCCATCTGTGGACAGTAATGTTGTGTGTGTGTGTGTGTGTGTGTGTGTGTGTGTGTTTGTTTTCACAGTGACCAGCAGGATCTCCAGTGATGAAGGACACCGAGCTGCACAGCGGAGGGGAAAACGTCTCGGGAAAACAAATGGACTCTGTCTGCTATCACGCCGCTATCTCATTAATGTTTTTCAACAAGGAAAGAAAAAAGAAAAAACGGCCCGATGCCCAGATCGCAGTCACATATCGCACGTACACCCCCCCCCCCCCCCCCCCCACCCTCCCTGACTTTTCATCAGTCCATATTTTCTAGAGTCGACTGTCCAGTATTTTAGTCCCTTTAAGAAACTACTCATGTACAACAAGGCCAGTGGGTTTAAAAAACACCGAATGGGAAAAAGTTAAAATGCAGAGAGCAAAGTGAACGATGGTTCCGTCTCCTCGGATCAAGCCGGTCCATGAACTTCAGACACGATAACGTTCAGAGATGCAACAGAGACACGAGTCCCTGAAGGGAAACAGAACAGGAAACCGACTCTTTCAACTTCCTGTTTGTGATATTCGACAGAAAATCCAAAAATTTTTCTATGGAAGAGAATCAGAATAATGAATAATCAGCTTCTTCACAAATCATTTTTCTGTGTCATTTTGTAAACAGACAAAATGTCCGCAGGTCTGAACACACACACACACACACACACACACACACACACACACACACACACACACACACACACACACACACACACACACACACACACACACACACTTTACGCCGGTGACATTTCCGGTGATTGAGCCCGTGACTCTGGGAGCCGACACTTCCCTGAAGGCAGCCAGCGAGGGGCAGGACAGGAAGTGGCTGCAGACAGGAAAAGAGGAAGTAGAGGGGCGGGACGCTTCCCCGCTGCCAATCTGGGACATGGGACCAGAGACGTCCTCCCTTCCTGTGCGGCTCGGAGACACACATTTGTATGTACGTCGGTTGCGTTAACACAAGGCTAAAGGGGGGGGGGGGGGGGGAGCTACAGCGATCTGCCTGTTCCAATAAGCTGTTTAACATCTACCTGCAGTGTGATCATCAGTTTGTACAGTAACAGATGTGGAGAGGAGAGCAATCACGGTCCATATCTCCACAATAAAAAGGTTATCGACCCAAGAGCTGGCATCCGCGTCACAGGCCAATTATTTCTGATATCCAGGAAAAAACTAATTACCCTCTGGGGTCAAGCAAGTCCAGGTTTCTACACAATACTACTTTATGGGCTTGGAGTAGAGGCAGCAGAGGGAAGAGCGTCGGGGAGAAGGTGAAATATGTGACAGAGGATATGAGCTGGTTCTGAGAACGTGGTCGATGCGTGTTTGCCCACTGAGGCGGCGGGGGGGCGGCCGCAGGAAGTTATGATCTGTGGTTTGTTTTCATCGAACCACAGCACGGCGGCTGGAAGGAACTCAGCTGCTGGGAAATAGAGTCAGGGAGGGGGGGGGGGGGGGGGGGGGGGGGGGGGGGGTGCAGGTTGAATTATTAAAGAAAGGCAGATGGGCAGAACTGGCTGTTTACCAAACACCGTTATTAAACCTCACAGCTGCACGGCTGACGTAAAAAAAGTATGGAAAAATTATTCTCGCAGATAAATAAAGAAAATAATTTGAGCTCATTTTATCTTTTTTTTTTTTAACAACCCCAATATATTAATTCCCGCGTATTGACGTCATTTGAAAAGACGGCGGAGGTCAGCGAGTTACTGCCGCTTGTTTACTAGTCTGGTAACGGTTACGTCAACAAGCCGAGTTCACCTGCGTGAACAGAGCGGCCTGGAAAGGAGTCAGACTCCCGGGCCAGAACCATTGTCCCAGTCCGGCCGCTGGGCTCGACCGCCATCACACAATGGGGGGGGGGGTCAAACGCGTATCAGCAAACGCCTGACACACAATACAAGTTATCGGCGAGGGGTTAATGACTTTCAACCTGGCAGCGCGAGCTACAAAAGGCCCGTTTACGTGTGTTTCTATAAGATACTGCAGGAGAGTGCGTGTGGTGGGAGCCGGGCCCATTGTGTGGGTTATCGGCAGAGTCATATTTCGTCTGGTAATCAGTGAATATTACAGAACTATTGTTGATGTGACCGGGCAACTCTGAGTGATGGCTGTGTTTTCAGGACTTCTATCTTTAGACACATTTGCCAAAGTAGACGTCAAAAACTTTTGGGATACTGAGAAAAAAAAGACGAGATTGAGTGAAAACACATTTAGAACAAATTAAACCGAATTAGTTTTGGATCAATATCAGTTAAATGTGAGGAGATGGATGTTTGAAAAACTAATTACTTCACCTGTGTGATTTCCTCACTGATAAATCTCCAGGTGTTTAACAGTAATTTATCATACGACCACAATGATAAAGATATATATATATATATATATATACACACAATCAAACAACAGCCCAGTCTATTGTGTGACTAAAATGAAGGTTTGCAGTCATCTGGGTTTTTGTCTACAGTAAAGCACAAGGGTGGGCACGCACACGCACACGCACACGCACACGCACACGCACACACACACACACACACACACACACGGGGCACACACACACACACACGGGCACACACACACACACGGGCACAAAGGTAGTTTTTGTTCCCTGTGTTGCTGGAACTTCAGCTTTGCTTGGTCATCATGGATAAATGCCCCTCTTATCGAGCACAACGGGCACAGACAGAGCCCAGACACACACATTCACACACACAGACACACACACACACAGACACACACAGACACACACACACACATTCACACACACAGACACACACATTCACACACTCAGACACACACACGTTGTGTAATTCTATGGCTTCAGGAGGACATTTACCTTCAAAATAAATCTTTTAAATATATAAAAAAGAAAAAAAAGTGAATGCGCACCTAGAGAGGTGTTTGTTTAAACGTGTGTGTGTGTGGTGTGTGTGTGTGTGGTGTGCGTCCCCTCATCTTCATCGTCTGTGGCAGCTGCCCGCACTGATAGTTGCTTTGTTTTCAATGAGTGCTTCTTAATGAGGTCAAAGGCTATTTAGGGCCATTGGACGCTGACGAGGAGAAACAAGAGGCACCTTCATCACGGTCAGAACACACACACACACGCACGCGCACGCACACACACACACACACACACACACACACAACACACACACACACAACACACACAGATACACACAGCTATTCATTACATTTGACCAAGACAAGGTCTAAAAAATCAGCTGCTGGAGAAAGAGCCTCTTTGTGTGTGTGTGAATATCAGAGCGGCAGAGACAGATGGGTGCACTGATTTCTATTTGGAGAGAGGACGGCTCTATTTGATTTACTAGTTCACAGAATGAAGAGCGCTCACATGACATTTCTTTCACAAACATAAATTACCGGGGCATTTTCCTTCCCCTCACTAAATTAAACCTGCAGAGAGAAACTTTTGTCTCCCCCCCCGTCAAGCAGCGATGGTTATCACACAGCTCCTGGACGTGTGCTCGAGACGTCCATCTCCTCGTTTTTTAATCATTCCACCGAGTTCACTTTCATCTGGAGAATCAGGAACTTTGAAATCTGCACCGTTCTCCAAGCTGCTGTCGTTTACCTGGTCTCCATCATATGAGTGTAATAAGATGGATGACACGTCTCCCCCCATTTCATCATATACATCATTAGAACCAAACTTTAACACACATCAGTGTGATAAAAATGACCTAAACATATATTTAGCTTGTATTTTAACTAACATGGAGGAGGTGGGGTTTATGACGCATACTGCAGCTAGCCACCAGGGGGCGATGGGGACGCTTTGGCTTCACTTTTGTTTGTTTTTTTGTGACATTAATAACCAGATTAAGTTCCAGTTTAAGTGTTTACATGGTTCCCAGTGATCTGATTTATAAACCAGAGGTCGACACGTCATGTTCGATCGTCCTGTTAAAACAGGAAACTTCAGCTTATTCAGAAAGTTCAATTAAAAGTATTTCCCAAAGTAAATCAAGTAATTATTTAACTTATAGTTACAAAAAAAAGTACACACACACACACACACACACACACACACACACACACACACACACACACACACACACACACACACACACACACACACACACACACACACACACACACACACACACACACACACACACACACACACACACACACACACACACACACACACACCTGGAGACAAACCCCTTCACTGAGAAGTGGGCGGCCATCCTTGATTAGCCGGAGTGACTCAGCAGACGGCGAGCACAAGGGGGTGTGTGTGTTTTTGGGTTTTTTTTGTGTGACGGTGCAATGAATGAGCACATTTGTGCTCATGTGGGAATATGTAAATGTGTGTGACTATGGCCATAATAGAGAGAGAATGTGTTGTTTTACCTCGTGGTCTGGTATCTCGGAGGAAAGGGTCTTTCCCAGAACCGCTGCCGTCAGATAGGTCCAACAGCGAGCCGTGTTGGCCAGGTTATAACCTCCTGGTGAGAGAGCGGAGGAGACGGGAGTCAGGTCAGGAGGAAGAGAGGCTCATTATTATTATGTGGTTACAAGCTGCAGGTACTGAACATCGCTTCTCCTGAAATCCAAACCTCTCAAACGTTATCTGATCACAGCTTCGTAACCGGGAAAGTTCTTCAAAGTCAGACAGAGACAAAACAAATATTCTAAAAACCTTTACGTGAAGTATAATTCGCCAAAGAGGTGAAGTTTTGACCCGTGTTGTTTGTCGTCGGCCGGATTACACAACAAAACTACACAACAAACTACACAACAGATTTACAGGAAACTTGGTGGAAGGATGAAGAAAGAACTACATTTAGGCACAGATGTATTTTTTGCCCCAAGTTTCATGGAAATGTGTATTGTGGTTTTTTTGTATAATTCTTCTGACAAACAAACAAACCAACCACCAGACAGGGTGAAGAAACAACACAACAACACAACAAAGATCCTTATGTACAGAGCAACTTTCACTAAAGTCACCTTCAGCCCACGAGACCGGGAGTTTGAAAACCATGAGATTCTGTGTTTTATTGTCACATCTGCTAAAACAAGACATTTAGTCTTTAATACAATATCCTCTGTTTATGCTGATTTATTCTGGTTCTGCGATTATGAAACACTTCAGTTGTTGCTCCAGGGAGGGAACTTTTCTGCGGTGGATTCTATTTGCCAACATTGAGAGAAAGGGCAGAATATTTTTGGTTTTAAGGCAGAGCCCGTAAAATAATCTGTAGTTTTGTTTTAAGGGAAATTACAGTGGAATGTTTGAACACTGCCACTGCAGCTTTTGGTTTCTTGTAAACTCTGGAGGGTTCGACGATTTACTTTAATGCATAATAGGAAAATAAAACAACTTCAAGTTACGATCAAGACGTGGACTCGACGCCGCAAACTGCTGAAAATGTATCGACACGGGAAAGAGGAATAAAAAAAAGGGTGAAGGATGAAGAGGAGCGATATAAAACCCCAAAAAATAGAGGAGGATGTAATGAAGAGAAAGTATGTAGGACAGAGAGGGAGGGAGAGAAAGGAAGAGAGGTGGGATTGTAGTTGAGTAAAATGGCTTCATTGTGTCGTATAATTAGTCGCTATCATCTGGCCGAGGGCTGAGGGGTCTGGAACAGAGCACGGTGTGTGTGTGTGTGTGCGCGTGCACGTGTGTGTGCGTGTGTGTGTGCGTGTGCGTGTGTGTGTGCGTGTGTGTGTGTGTACTGTATGTGCGTCTGTAAATGTGGATAAGTGAGTAAAAGCAAACAAATACAAAGATAAAAGATGATTATCTACCTTTCATGAAAACATTTTACACACCACATGCATATACACTCATGCACAGGGACACACACACACACACACATGAACGTACACTTATGCATACACACACACACAAACATAAACAACACGTAACACCCGTACCTCCTCCCAGCAGCAGAGTGGGGAGCTGCCACTGCAGGACGTACTGCAGGCACTTGCCCACCCCCACCGGGGTCATGTTGAAGGAGCACATGGGGTCGCCGGCCATCGTGTCGGCTCCCAGCTGCATCACCACCGCCTCCGGGTTAAACTGGGCCCGCACCTCCTGCATCACACTGCAAGACAAGGTGGCAGTAAACACACATGCCGTCACACAGGCTGGACCAATCAGAAGTCGGTAAAGGTAACGTTCAAGTGGGGAATGATGAAACCAGAGTGTGAGTAAAGATGGACGACACGTCTCCACGTCCTCCTGTTGTACAAAGATGAAGCTAAAAGATCTTAGTTATAGGAACCGCCATCTTGTGCTTCTACTTCTCCAGCTCGGTTCAACCCACGGCTACTGTCTTTTGCACAAATGTAGTTTGTTACGACTTCAGAAACTACAAATAAAGTAAATATTCCTTTTGAAATCCTGCGACGTCTCAGGTTTTATTTACTGTTCACTGTTAAATCAGTAAAATCTGGTCCAGTGTTTACTTTGAGGTTTTCATGGGAAGCCAAGGACAAAGTACTTCAGCTGTAAAAAAAAAAACCTCAGTTGGAGGGAATCCCCTGCTGAAGTGCCCTTGAGCAAAAAACCCCTGAAACGGCACCCGCTCCAAGGCGAGCGTTCCATAACTGACCCCAGACCTTTGACTTCCTGGGAGGGGCCCTGCGGTCAGGAGAGGGGAGGGAAAATAGGATTTCTCCTCAGGGATCCACGAGGAAAACAATTCTTCAAAGTCGAGTCAGAGCTGCAGAGGGAATTTCCAATATGTCCCTGTGTGTGTCTGTGTGTGTGTGTGTGTGTGTGTGTGTGTGTCTGTGTGTGTCTGTGTGTGTACCTGGTAAAGATCTGGTAGTATCTGTCGTCCTTGATGCCGTCCTCCAGGGGGACGTTCACGGCGTACCAGCGGCCTTTCCCCAGCCCCGTGTCACACATGTCACCTGTACCTGAATACACACACACATTTATCTTTCACTATATGTTTTCATTGGATAGATTATCACAAGAAAACGTGTTTCCTGCGAGAAACGGACCTGGGAAGAATCCAGGGGAGAACTTGTGCAGCGAGACGGTCATGACTTTGGAGGTGAAGCTGAAGGCGTCTTCCACACCTGCAGAGGGAGGAGGAGAAAAGGAAATATAAGCTATATGGCTCCTGATAGATGACGACAAACCTTTCAGCCTGATAATCAAAACAACGTACAAACAAAACACACGTTAAAAAAGCCTGGATGTATTGTGTGTGTGTGTTGTGTACCATCTCCGTGATGCAGGTCAACATCAACGTAAAGGACTCGCTCATACTTCTCCCTCAGTTTGAGGATTCCCAACACGGCGTCGTTCACGTAACAGAAACCCGACGCCTCGTCCCTGGAGGAGGAAGACAGAAAAAGTATAAAGTATTTATCTTCCGGCCTCGTATCTACTTTCAGCGCTGATCTGTGATATGATATCTGTGACTGAAGGTGCTGCCTCACTTCTTCGCGTGGTGCCAGCCCCCGGCCCAGTTGATGGCCACCTCACACTTTTGGTCCAGCAGACACTGAGCTGCGGTGAGCGTAGCGCCCCCTATTGACGCTGCGTAGTCAAATATCCCCTCTACCACTGGACAGTCGTAACCTGGGGTAACACGGGAGGGGTCGAGGGCAAGAGAAGAGAAGAAACATGATAAAACGTCAACAATAAAGTAAAATGTGCACAATGCTGGTTTGAAATCAGTTATTTTTTATATAGAAGCCTTTATTTTAAATACACTGGTAGAAAAAGAAGCTCATATATTGATAAGAGTGCAACATACTGAAGATATTGTACGGGCAATGTTTATATATCCTGAAACATGCATTTAAAAAAAGGAGAACAATGAAGAGAGGAAGACAGAAATGAAGAGAATGGGTGTGAAGGATATAAAACAATGGAGTGTGGAAGTAGAGAGAGAGAGAAGGAAGAGAGAGAGAGAGGAGAAGAGATCTTTAAATATGTTCATGTTTGTTTCAATAAAAAGCAGAAAATAAACAAAGACTAACTTGGAAAGAACAGCAAAGTTACGGGAAAGTTGTATTTTTAGTTTAAGTAATGTTTTGAAAACCAGTGTCATACTGTCCCCTGCTGCCAAGGAACAGGTACTGCACATGGAGATCCTAAACCCATCGCTTCCTCCACTTCCCTTTTGAAGCCACATTTGAATCTAATATGAATCCAAATGGAAGTAAAAGAAGTTTTTAAAGAATAAAATCATCACTCAACACGTATTGTGGATGTGTTCTCACCCAGGCCGTAGTCGACTGACTGGGGGTCGTCGTTGTCTCCGTCCTGGCTGATTTTATGAAGATGCTCCAGGTACGAGTCTGTGTGGAACTTGGCCATTTCCTCGATGGTGGCCACACGAGGCTTCACGACACTGAGGGAAAGAAGGTAACACAAACTAGAGCCGGACCAACACAGATATCACACGACACTGAGGGAAAGGATGTAACACAAACTAGAGCCGGACCAACACAGATATCACACGACACTGAGGGAAAGGACGTAACACAAACTAGAGCCGGACCAACACAGATATCACACGACACTGAGGGAAAGGACGTAACACAAACTAGAGCCGGACCAACACAGATATCAGACGACCTGAGAAGCTGGAGCTGACAGTTCTTTTACAATAGATACAAATTCATTTTCTTTCAGTGGCCTCAGGGTTTTTGTCACTAAAAGAGTTTCATAAAATCCGGAACTGGCCCGAGAACTTTCATATTCGGTCTGAGTGTGATTATATATATATTGACAATACAGATTTAAGATAAGTAAGCATAAGATGTTTGAAAATTTGAGTTGAGACAAGTAGAGAAATGCAGGTATCTGAGTACTGATACCAAATACAAAGATTAATAGCCTAAGAGCCTGTAAACGACGGTGCAGCAGATGTACGTGTTTTTTTTAAAGTGAAAACAGTGCAAGAGTAAAACTTTAAATATCAGTTAATATGTATTTCAAATGTTTTACTACTTAATATAAGCATCAACATCAGCCCCTAGTTGGACTCTATCTATCTATCTATCTATCTACCCGTCTGTCTGTCTGTCTTTCTGACTGACTGTCTCTCTGTCTCTCTCCTCACTTCTCTCGGTGTATTAAACCATCTCTTCCTCTCAAACCCAACAACCCTCTGTGCAGCAGAACCAGAGACGGAACCAAGCAGCAGCTCCAGGACTCACACCTGAAGAGTCAGTACTTCAGCAGCAGCTCCAGACTCACACCTGGAGAGTCAGAGCTTCACCTGCAGCTCCAGACTCACACCTGGAGAGTCAGAGCTTCAGCTGCAGGTCCAGACTCACACCTGAAGAGTCAGAGCTTCACCCTGAACCAGAGACGGAACCAGAGACGGAACCAAGCAGCAGCAGCTCCTCACCTCATGTGGCGCAGCAGCCCGTAGGCTTCGATCAGGGAATGGACCATACTCGCCTGCACGAGAGGGAAACAACATGAAGTCAGAACACGAGCAGAACCACGAGCAGACACTGAGAGGACACTGAGAGGACAGGAGCTGCGGAGTGTCCTCGCTCACCCGGTGCGGGACTTTGGACAAAGTGTCGCACGTCTCGATGTACTGCGAGCTGTGCACGTACGCGACGGAGCGAGTCCCGGCCCGGTCCCCATCTCTGTCCCCTCTGCGACTCATGGACGAGCAGTTCGGAATCTGAGCTTTCACCTGGAGACTCGAGAGGAGAAGACGAACCCACAGCGACGGTTCTGGAGCCTGGTGTCACAGCGTCAACAGCCCCCGCTCCATCCCGGGCCGGAGGGGCCGGCGTACCGCCCCGTTACAGGACAAATACAGATGATTAAACTATGAAGGAGTGTCATTAAAATGTTCGTATGAACTTTATTAAGGGGTTTCTGTTTTTTAATAAAGGCGTTGGTGTGATTTTTAGAGGGAAATAACACGGAGAGCTGCTGGAACGGTCACAAGCTGAGCTCGGTCGGGAAGCCGGACGTGTTTTACGCACGGACCACCAAGCGAGAAGCATTCTGGGAATTAATGTAGTCTTTCCTCTACACTAGTCAAATAACTTAATTAATTATAAAACATATTCATGAGCAGGATTTATATAGTTTTGAATAAAGTTATTTATATTAATTTGGTGAAGTGGGGGGGGGAGAGACGCCAGTTCCGCGAGCTTCCGGACGTTTGTAGGACGGAGCACCGAGCGGGAAGGATTCTGGGAATGTTTGTAGTCTTTTGTCTCAAACAGCCCAAAAGTTCATCAATTATAATAAATTAATTGATTATATGAATTATAATTTCAGCTCCCAGCGTTTCTCCTTTTAGTTCAACAAAGGTTTATGTACATGTATGTGTATATGTATAGATACATGTTTTATAAGGTGTTTTTATGTTATGTGTGCAAATATGGATTTATAGATATTTTATTGATTGTAGTAACTTAAGTTTATAAGGTTATAAAGTTACATAAGAGGAGAATATTCACACAGAGTTGAAGTACCTCAAACTTTTCACTAAATGGCGCCAAAAACAGCTGATGTGCACCAATCAACCATCACAACAAATGTAAAATATCATGATTTTATTCACAATTAATGCTATAATCGTTCTTTAGGAGAACACAGAGAATAAAACAGTGAATGTTCTTTCATGTTTACCTAAAATTGTTTTTAGGTAAACACGTTTGCTTCCTGGTTGCATTTGACAGCTCAGCTGCTTAAATTCCCCCCCAAAGTTATGTTTTTAAATAGAAGTCATCACTATTAAAGCACTCTTATGTCATCAGTCATTAAAATTCTTCCACAGGACAAACTCCAAACTTCAGAACTTTCACATGTGCCAAGTTATTTCCAGCAAAGAACACCATTTCCGGTTTCACAATTCAAAATAAAATACTTAAAACAGTGGGATATTGTAATAAAAGTACAGAGGAGGAAATTGGAAAAGCAGTAATCATTTAGAAACATTTTCATTCTTCTGAAGTATTATGATTTTTATATTGGTGGTGAAGTGGCTGAAAACCTTAATATAACTTTCATCATTGTACAGTATAAAACACATGAAATCAGAATATTAGAATAACAAGGGAGTGAATCACTACGTCTGTGTCCCTGTGGGGAATCGTCTGACCCATTTGGCCATTACCTCCAAGGTAATAACAATAATAACAACAACAATACTATTATTATTATTATTAGTAATAATAATAACTATACATTGGAGTAAAGGAATTCTAAGAGCTTTTGTTTTGAAGGCGGCAGCGGCTCCCTTCCTGTCCCGTAGCCGTTAGCTTCAGCTAGCTTACCGCAGGTGGCTGGTGTCCGGTCCCCGCTGCGGATCAACTTCTTGAATCCGAAGAGAACCGGGCCAGCGGCGGTGTGTGCGCGTGGCTCCCGAACCTCCGGTAACCCGCCTTCCTCCTCCTCCCCCCCACCCACCCGGGGCCTGGACACATGAGTTTCCCGCGGACCCTCTGAAGCGGCTCGTGTCGTTGAACCTGAACCGAACCGCGGACCCGTCGCCACCATGAGGAGCCGCAGCAACTCGGGCGTGAAGCTGGACAACTACGCCCGGATGATCCAGCAGACGATCATGAAACACCAGGTGCGACCCAGCGGGGTTCCGTCATCATGTCATCATCATGTCGTCATCATGTCGTCATCATGTTACCATCATGTCATCATCATGTAGTAAAGTCAGGCTCTTACAGGAAGGTGTCATGGCTGCGAGCAGCTTCACACACTCCTGTAGTAAAGTCACATTTCGCAAGACAACAGTTACACACACACACACAACACACACACACACACACACAACACTGTCAAAGCCTGAGTGTGTGTTTGTGGCAGTTGTCAAGTGTGTGTCTGTATTAGAGCTGGACGATACTCGGTAATTATCGCGATAATTGTCCCCTCATAAAGTGTAAAGAGTTGTGTTTTGTGTTGTGTTGTGTTGTGTTGTGTGTTTGCACAATGCATTTAAACAAATTCCTCAATGCACATTAGCCCCTGACCTCGACACACAGATCTGTGCCACTTCTTTTCGTGGACTTGATTTTGCACAAGGCGCCACCTTCAACCTGAACCCCCCCCCCCCCAGACGCTCACATGCACCTTAATGTCCTGTCTGTGCTGAAACCTGTCCAACCCACTGGGTGTGGAGTCCCCGTCCGAACCCGTCCCCGTCTGAACCCGTCTCACGTGGCAGCCGGCCCGTGGTCGTGCACAGCTCGCTGCTCCGATGGATCACTGCACTAACGACCAACTCTGGTCCCTGAGAGTGTTTCTGCACAAGACTCACTGACAACACTTTAAATGGAAACCGATGCAGAGAAGCTAAATCTGCTGTTTGGCTGATTTGTGACGCGTGTGTGCGATCACAGCTGCACAGCTACACACAGACTAAACGAACACCGTGAAACACAACTGTCCAGGGTTCGTCATCAGTTTGTGATAACCCCCTGACCTTTGACCTCTCTGTGTGTGTGTCTGACAGGATCCGGTGACCGGTCTCCTGCCGGGCAGCCCGGATCAGCCGGACGCGTGGGTGAGAGACAACGTTTACAGCATCTTGTCCGTGTGGGCCCTCAGTCTCGCCTACAGGAAGAACGCGGACCGGGACGAAGACAAGGCCAAGGCCTACGAGCTGGAGCAGGTAGGTGTGTGTGTGTCTGTGGTCGGAGAGTGTCCGGGTCCTCTGTGTCTGCTGATGAAGAGTCTCGTGTTCCTCAGCCTGGACACCAGGAAGAAGAGTGTGTTGACAATACTGACATGTAACCCTCCCTCTCTCTTCCTCTTCCTCTTCCTCTTTGTCTAGAATGTGGTAAAGCTGATGAGAGGTGTCCTGCAGTGCATCATGCGGCAGGTACGTTGTTTTCTAACACACGTTTTCTTTGTGCGTTGCTTTTCCTCGTCAAACACACACACACACACACACACACACACACACACAGGATGAGCGTTTAACACAGGAGCTGGACAACGTCTCAGCAGTAACAGTAAATACACTGGAGGTTAAGATCCACGGATTTAAACCTCAGACTGGAACTGCATTCAGGGTTTATACCTCCTCCAAACAAATCCGATCTTCACACTGAAGTCTCTCCGCTCTGCTCCGTCCTCAGCTGGACAAGGTGGAGAAGTTTAAATACAGCAGGAGCACCTCCGACTCCCTCCACGCCAAGTACAACACCAAGACCTGCGCCTCGGTGGTTGGAGACGACCAGTGGGGTCACCTGCAGGTGGACGCCACCTCCCTCTTCCTGTTCTTCCTCGCTCAGATGACCGCATCTGGTGAATAAACCCGTCTTCGCTCCCTGTTGTGGTTCTGAACTCTCGATGTGATTGTTATTCCGAGGTGTTCTGCATGTGTGTGCTCACGGTCACGCGTGTGTTCCAGGCCTTCACATCGTCTACACTCAGGATGAAGTGGACGTCGTTCAGAATCTCATGTTCTACATCGAGGCAGCTTATAAAGTGGCAGTAAGTTCTCATCGGTTCCCCCTCAGGCGAGGAGGAAGTGGGTTCACAGGAAATCTCTGTCCTCTGTGCTTCAGTTTGTGTGTTTATTATAAGTTCTTAAGACTTCGGCCCGAAGCATTAACGTCACCGTCTGATTTTCTGGTTCCCTGCAGGATTATGGGATGTGGGAAAGAGGAGACAAGACCAACCAGGGCATCACTGAGATCAACGTCAGCTCTATCGGCATGGCCAAGGTGAAAACACACAAACACACACAAACACACAAGTCAATACACAAACTCAAACTGTAGAAACCGGCTCAGGAGAATCGTGGGAGGAGCAGAAACAGCCTGAGCGATGGCAGAACTTTAAAAATCACAACAGGTGCTCCAGGATAAGTCTCTGGCACGGAGCAAGGTGTCTGGTCACTGCGGCGGCCTTTACGCTGACCTTTACACAACCCAGACTCGCACTGACTCAGGATCAGATGGGAGACGTTGTGTACTCGGCAGTAGCTGACTTCCGTATGGATTCATGTCGTGTTTCGGTCGTCAGCCACGTTTTTTTGCCTAAATAAGAACATTTTGTGATGCAGCTTTGTCTGGTTTCATTAAAAAAAACTCCCTGAAATTAAAAAATCCAACACAAACTTTGCAGTTCTGAAGTTTTAACACAACGCGCTGTTCTCTCTCTATGCGTCCGACCCAGTGCTGCCCTTGTTCGACAGCAAACAGGAGGTATCGGGTTCTCTGTGGTCTTCCAAGAATGCACACACAAACGCACAAACACACACAGACACACACAAACACACACAGAGTCTAATTTAAGACTTTTGAAACAGGCACCACTGCAGGACGTCCCAAGCTCTATTAACTACGTGTCATTTGAATCTAACACACACTTACACGTAATGTTGTTCACTGATTGAGGGTGTTTCAGTTTCATCCAGATAATGACAACAACTGTAATATTTCAGTTGTGTGTTGCGTGTTGCGTGTTGTGAGTGTGTGGGAGATACAGATGTGATGTTGTGTTCTGCAGGCAGCTCTGGAGGCGTTGGACGACCTCAACCTGTTCGGAGCCAAAGGAGGACCTGGATCTGTGGTCCACGCCTTGGCTGACGACATACAGCACTGCCAGGTACACACACACACACTCACACTCTCACACTCACACTCACACTCACACTCACACACACACACACACACACACACACACACACACACACACTCGCACAATTATATATCTTTTTACATTGTTTTATCTTTTCCCCTCAGTCCATCCTGACCTCCATGTTACCCCAAGCGTCCATCTCTAAAGAGGTGGACGCCGGAGTCCTGTCCATCATCTCGTACCCTGCGTTTGCTGTCGAGGACATAAACCTCGTCAACATCACCAAGGAGGAGATCATCTCCAAACTCCAGGTGGGGGGGGGGACTTTTTACTGATGAGGAAGTACATGCTGAACATCTACTGGAGCTGTATAGTCACGTTTTACCTCGTGCACTTTATAAACTCCTCTCCCGTCACTTCAGGGTCGATACGGCTGCTGCAGGTTCCTCAGAGACGGACACAAAACACCTAAAGAGGTAAACCAGTTCTGTCCTGGTCTCGTTTCCACTCCTGTCTCTGGTGTTTCCAAGGTGGAAAGATATGTTCGATCTCTGGCTCTGATCCTCCACCCATTTTCCTCAGGATCCAAACAGACTTTATTACGAGTCCGCAGAACTGAAGCTGTTTGAGAACATCGAGTGCGAGTGGCCGCTCTTCTGGACCTACCTCATTCTGGATGGCATTTTCATCAACAGCCCGGAACAGGTAGTCTACGCCTGCATGTGTCCTCACAAGTCGGACCTCGCTGTGAACATCTGTCCCGAGAGACGGATTAGACTCTGATTCCTTTATTCAGGTGCAGGAGTACCAGGAGGCTCTGGAGGGAATCCTCATCAAGCAGAAGGACGGGTTACTACTGGTCCCAGAGCTGTACAGTGTCCCGCAGACAAGGTGACGAAACCAGGAGGAATTATTAATAACTGCATGAATTTGTCAGTGTTGTTTTGTGGTTTTATTGTGTTTCCACATGTGAACAGGTGGAGGAGGAGTGCAGGAACCCTCACTCTGTGGAGAGAGTCTCTGTGGGTAAGTGTCCTCTGAAGTGGGGACAGTCTCTGTACATCCTGGGAAACCTTCTGTCCGAGGTGAGCCGGCATTTCACTGAAGAACTTGTGATGTGAACAATTTGCATACAAAGACTTTATTTACTTTGTTTATTTGTCATGTTTCAGGGTTTCCTTGCTCCCGGGGAGATCGACCCTCTGAACCGGCGTTTCTCCACCATCCCTAAGCCTGATGTGGTCGTACAGGGTGAGTTGTCAGGGAACACCGTGAGGCACCTGAGCTGGTGAAACTCTTTTTGTTATGCTTGTTAAAACCGTCCGTCTCCTCTTGCAGTGTCAATTCTGGCCGAGACCGAGGAGATTAAAGAGCTGCTGCTGAAGAACGGCATCGAAGTGGAGACGGTGGCCGACATCCATCCCATCCACGTGCAGCCGCCCAAAGTCCTGAGCCACATCTACGCCCGACTCGGTACAAGAACCGCTTTACAAGAAACTTCATTCCATCGTTTTGCTGTTCACGTGTAATCGAGTCACATTCCACTCACCTTCCGTTTGTCCTCCTCGGCTGTGGCCCAGGACGTAACCCCAGGCTCGGGCTCACCGGGCGACCCTACAGGAGAATCGGGGTGTTGGGAACCTCCAAGTTCTACATCATCAGGAACACCATGTTCTCGTTCACTCCTCAGGTCAGCAAGCAAACACCAGAAGGGAAGATCAGTCAGGTTTCCAGCTGTTGTTGTGAAGATCAGAGTTATTATGATTAAAGAAACGAATGAGGAAAAACCTGAAAATATATCAAATATAATTTTTTTTCATATCTTATCGCTCCAGTTCATCGACCACCAGCAGTTCTACCTGGCGTTGGACAACAAGATGATCGTGGAGATGTTGAGGACAGAAATCTCCTACCTGTCGTCCAGATGGAGGATGACTGGACGGCCCACTGTCACGTTTCCCATTTCACAGACGATGCTGAGTAAATACGCACACACACACACACACACACACACACACGCATACACACACACTCACATGTACCTGGAAGTGCTGAAAACTTCTGAAGATATCTCAACGTAAAGACTTCAGGTGTTTGAAGAGTCAGCCCCAGCGCCTTTCACCAGTTCTTCCCTCAGGAGATCGAACCCACTCACCAGAGTTACACAGAGAAGAACATTATGTGTGTGTTCCTATTGTGTGTGTTCCTATTGTGTGTGTGTGTTGTGTTTCAGCTGAAGACCACACAAACCTGGACCCTGCCGTCCTGGCCACGCTGAAGAAGCTACAGGACGGATACTACGGAGGAGTGAGGTGAATGCTCCTGTAGATTCAGAGGTCAAGTCTCATGTCGAGGAGTTCACATGAAATTAAATCAAAATGAGCTCCTATGACAGAATGATTGTATATTCTATATGTTTCCAGTTAATAAAACATGTTAAATTAATTAATTAAGTGAATAAAATAAAGTAAAACAACGAGAAAATCCCACTTCTCTGATATTTCTCCCGAGGGATGACGTGGAAGGTTTGGCCCGAATTAGCCCTCGATTCCCAGAGGGGAAATAACAGAAACTCTTCATCCTTTCCTCTTCCTCCTTCCCAGGATCCAGACGGGGAAGCTGTCGGAATTCTTGACCACTTCCTGTTTCGCCCACCTGAGTTTCCTGGACGGTAAGGGTCCCGGCATCATGGGCCACCGCAAAGACGAGTGTGATGATGACAGTAGCGACGATGGATACGTGCATGAGTTGCGTTATGATGATGGTAAGAAGCCGCTTGATGGAAATGGTGCCACCAGCTGTGGGAAAATATTCTTTCATTTTATATGTCACGCTGCCCCGGTGGCGTTTCTTTGTTTTCCATCGTTGGTCTGACCATTTCCTGTTCATACTCACGTGGTCAAAGACTGTGGTTGTAAGTACATATGTGCAAAGTGCCGGTGCTCTGAGTCACTATTAACACAAATTAAACGTGTGAACCTCATTTTTAAATTCAACGAGTAACTTTTAATATTCCTCACCTGAAAGAGATTGACCCTAAAATATATCATCAAACATGATTCATAACAACTTCCCTGTTTTATCATCGTTTAACATCCCTGATCTTTGACCTCAGCGTTGTGTCTCTGTGCCGTTTGCATCTTCTTATTGTTTAACATGAACTTGAGCTTCTCAACCTTTACTAACAGTCGTTGTTTTGATATTTTAGAAAATAGATGTTGCATTTAAATGACTCATAACCCCAACTTCATGGACGATAGAGTCTTAAATCTGATCCCTGTGTCCTGTGCACGTCCCAATTTAACATACACGCATGTTGTAAAAGGTCTTGTGTGACTGGCTGCATGTGCATGAACCTGCAGATGATCCTAATATGTTTACATTTTGCATTTTGATCGAGAATAATAATGTTAACAGCTACATTCAAACTAAGCTGACTCATTAATGCATTTATTTTCACAGGTACCTCATTTTTTCATGTCAATATATGTTATAAAAGAACAACCTTGTAATTACTTAAAGATATTTTGATGTTGGATGATTTGGTTTTGATTATTGGGTTCTCTTACTTCTTGAGGACCTGTAGTTAAGAGTTGTCCCTTCGTCCTGTTCTTCACATCACATCCTCTCTCGATCCCCCGTCTCCTCAATCCGTCCCCTTGTCCCCGTGTCCAGAGGCTGACGACCTCGCTCAGTACCTGGACCACCTGTTGGCCCACACGGCGCCCAAGAAGCCCCCACAGAAGGTCGGGGGTCTGGGCCGGTTCAAGGCCGCGGCCACCAAGACGAAGGAGCTGGTGTGTCTGAAGAACAAAGCTCAGGAGCTCAACGTACAGAGTGAGTGGATCCTTCATTGAGATGTCACAACGTGCGTCAGCGTGCAGAATGAAAACTCCACCGTGTTTGTGTCTAGACGTCAACATGTACCTGGCAAACAAACTGTTTCGCTCCCGTCAGCCGTCGCTCAACCTGAACCTCCCCGACCCCCCCGAGGAACAAGCAAGTGGGGTGTGTTTCAATTCCCCTTCAGTTCTTTCATCTACACCATCTTCTTCTTTCCTCTGTAATAATGCAAAGTGAACATCTTCCACCTCCAGGGTCCAGTCGTGCAGGTCACCTCAGCGAGCGGAATCCCCCGGGACGCCGGCGGAGCCATCGACTACGAGGCTTTGGTCCTGATGCTCAAAGACACACAGAGTCTGCAGGACCAGGCGGACATTCTCCACATCCTCTTCAAAGACAAGTGAGATCTTACATCTAGATGGACCATGACAACAATTTTTAAAAAATAGCATAAACAGTTCATTCTACCATTCAGTCCGTATGATATATACTTATTTAAATACAGTATGACCGTCTGGAGGATTCCTACTTGAAGTAAACTAAAGTTTTTAAAGGAGCAACCAACTCAAGGAATTCAAACTCTTCCCTAACTCTGACTGTGAAGAGTTTATCAACCTCTGTGTTGTTGTCTGTGTGTGTGTGTTGTTGTCTGTGTGTGTGTTGTTGTGGGTCTCTTTAACAGGGGCATGGACTGGGACACTCAGATGCACGGTAAAGGCTCCACGGTGCAAACGCTGCTCGCTGACCTGTATGAGAAGGTTGCAGAGCTCAAGCTGTGGGGCCTCATCAGGATGATCTCCGGCATGTTGAAGAAGAAGGTGGAGGAGCTCGACTCGGTACGACACACCAGCTCCTCCTCCTCCTCCTCCTCCTCCTCCTCCTCCTCCTCCTCCCCTCCTCCTCCTCCTCCTCCACTCCTTCACACACTTCCCCCTCATCTCCTCTTTTCCAGATCTCCTTTCTGATTGGTTGTGATCTCTCTCTCCCGCTCTGTAGGCCTGCTCTGATTTGCTGGCGCACCAGAAGCACCTGACCGTGGGTCTGCCTCCGGAGCCCAGAGAGAAAACCATCACCGCTCCCATACCTGCAGACCAGCTGGCGGCGCTCATCGACGAGGCCAGCGACAACAACATCAGCGTGGCCATACTCACTCAGGTGAGTCGTATCATCTGTAGATTTGAGTTTGTCCTCACCTCGTCCTCCTCCTTCATCTCCCTTCTCTCCTCCCTCCTCCAGGAGATCATGGTGTATCTGGCCATGAGCATCAGGACTCAGCCCAGTTTGTTCAGCGAGATGTTCCGGCTCCGTATCGGCCTCATCATCCAGGTCATGGCCACAGAACTGGCTCAGTCACTCAACTGCTCAGGTTAGAACTCGTTTTAAACAAATCTGAAAATATCCAGTCACAACTTCTGAAAAAGTCCCATTTTCTTATTTAGCTAAATCCCAAAATACGTTTGTGTCTGTGTGTGTCTGTCTGTGTGTGTCTGTGTGTGTGTGTGTGTTTGTGTGTGTGTCTGCAGGAGAGGAGGCCACAGAGAGTCTGATGAGTTTGAGTCCGTCCGAACTGAAGAATCTCCTCCACCACATCCTCAGCGGGAAGGAGTTCGGCGTCCAGCGCAGCGGTGAGTCGCACGATCCCCTCGTTTAAACACGACCTGAGGTTTTATCTGAGTCTAGTCGCACTTCTCCCTCCACTCCGCTCGTGCATCACATCCTAAACGTGAAAAGTTTAATTTAACATGTATTTTTGTTGGGTTTTTTTCCTCCTCAGTACGAGAGCTGGACGCTGGAGTCATCTCCATCCATCATCTGGGCAACGTTGGCGCCACCAAGAGTGAGAGAGCCGGCATCAGCAAACTGAAGAGCGACATGCGGATGGTAGGATCCTGTCGGGTGTGCGACTAGAACCTCTCACATCGTGTGTCTGTATTTTATGACTCTTTTGTAAAAGAGTCGACCTTAAAACCTTAAACCGCAGATAACTTCAGGATGAGGCGACGCGATGAGAGGACGTTGCTTTGAAAGTGTTTTGTCTTGTTGCAGCTGGAGCACAGGTTGTCTCTGACGGAGCCGAGTGAGGTGACGACGACCGGCCGCGGTGATTCAGATTAGCTGCTAATTCAGATTAGCTGCTAATTCGGCTGGATGACGCTGATGGGGAAGAATAATTTGGTTTAGAAAAAAATTAAAAGGGAGAATTCTGGAGGTTTTGTAGGAATTGAAACGGCAAATCTAAATTTTTGCTGCTGCGAGGAATTGTGGAGCCGGTGAAATGAGTTGTGTTGTCGTGGAGCAGCTTGTTTCCTGTGACTCTTTCACCACCTGGTTTTCTTGTTGCAGGCGGACCACAGGTTGTCATTGACGGAGCCATTCAAGGTGATGATCCGCGAAGGAATATTAATAATCACAGTGTCATATCTGATTATAAGTTTTACATATCGGTAGAAATCAATAATACATGTGTAAACATCACCGATCAGAATGTGAAGGAGACTTTTTCACCTGATCAAAGAGACTAAGCTGGTTCTCTGCCGAGGTGAGAACCTGAGGTTTGGCTCCAGAACAGAATCCAGATGTTTTTCTCTCCAGCTGCTTTTTTCCCCCCGAGGTGAAGAATGAAAAGCTCGACTTCACAACGCTGCTTGTTCTGTGTTTGTTCTGATTCAGGACCCCAGGCTGGCTTTAACAGATCCGGTCACAGAGGTGATGATGATGAGGAGGATGAAGGAGTTAATTCACGTTGCTGTGGTGTTGTGAACTCACCGTTTTTATATTAATGTCATTAACTGGTTTTGCTGTGAAACAGGAATATTGGGTTTTGCTCACATGAACCAAGCTCATTGTTTGTGTGTTGCCGACGGACCGCAGGGGGTCCAACTGGGTTCAGAGTAAACTCTTAAATCTGACGGAATTGAAAATAGACGAGTTGTAATTTAGTGTTAATTTGATTCTGATGCAGATGCAGAGGGAAGACAGAGCTGCTCAGAGTGAGGATGATGATGATGATGATGAGGATGATGGTGGTGGCTTCAGGCTTTGAAAGGATTTGGTTGAACAGAGAAAGTTAAAGCAGAGTTTCTGTCTGTTTCAGTGGGACCAGTCTCCGACTCCTCACAAGGTGACTCTGAAAACCACGTTAAACTGGGTTCTGTGGGTTTTAATTCTCATGAACGTCGACTAAAGATTATGAAGCCGATCATCTGACTGGTTTTACATACGGACGAGTATTAGGATCAGGAATAAATTCAATTAAAAAAGATTATTACTCATTATATTTATTTTCTGCTGCCTGATACTCCTCCGTATTAACCTTCTGATTTCAGGCTATTAAACTTTAATTCCTGGAGTTGATTGTTCTTTACTGTTTGCAGAGAAACAACTAAGAATTGTTCTAATTATCTTTCTGCTTCTCAATTAAGGGAATATTTGATATTTCTGCTTAATATTTATTATATTGAAAGTTAAATTTCTGTGCAGGGTTTTTTAGCGCCACCTAGCGCCGCTTCATGGAATCCTCCTCACCGGGGGAACTAATCCGTTTATTCATCTCTAATTTCACGGTTCTCTAACCTGATTTCTGTGATTTCTAATCCTGATTTTGATTCTTGCACGATGTGACTCTGGATGAATCGATGTGAGAAGAAGCTCCATCGCTCCCGTTTCTCCGTTCACCACCAAGCTTTGTGTTTATCTGTGTATGTTCTTCTTTTTCCTCGTCTCAGGGAATGAGGTCTCAGTCCCTGGACATAGAAAACATCGAGTCTGGGGTAAAGATTTGTCCGTCGATCACACATTTATCACAAGTCAGATTTGGGGAGTGGTCTTCTGCTATATGCCTCAAGACAGGAAGGGGGCGCTGTTCTTTGAGAGTCAAACAGCAGCTGCAGTGAGTCCTCTCTGTTTGTGATGATGCAGAGGTACCGGATGCAGTCCATCGAGTCTCTGGACATCCCGGAGCGCGTCCCCGTCAGCAGGGACACCCGACACGGCCAATGGCTGCGCAGGAGGCGTCTGGACGGCGCCTTGAACCGAGTCCCCGTCGGGTTCTACCAGAAAGTCTGGAGGATCCTGCAGAAGGTCAGACCCACACTGAGCTTCAGTTATTAGCTTAGATCAGATTGAACACAACAATCACATGACTGTTTGGACCTTTAGTCCACATTGAATTCCACGTCCTGATGGAACGAACCTGTTTTCCTCCAGTGCCACGGTCTGTCCATCGAGGGCTTTGTTCTGCCTTCTTCTACGACCAGAGAGGTAAACGCTCCTCACCCAGAAGTTTGGAATACAACCTTTGAGATCTCTTATACGTCTTATTTCACTTATTTTCTTCTTGTTTCTCCAGATGACGCCGGGTGAGATCAAGTTCGCCGTCCACGTGGAGACGGTTCTGAACCGCGTCCCCCAGCCCGAGTACCGGCAGCTGCTGGTGGAGGCCATCTTGGTCCTCACCATGCTGGCGGACGTGGAGATCCAGAGCATCGGCTCCATCATCCACATCGAGAAGATCGTCCACCTCGCCAACGACATGTTCTACAAGGATCAGGTGGGCGGCGCCACACACACGACCCTCAGATTCAGTGTTGTAGTAATCAGTTCTTTAACAGGAAGTTCTTCTTCTTCTGCTCCAGATGGACCTGGGAGCAACGGAGCACATCCTGGACAGGGACCCGGCCACCGGAGTGTGCAGGCTGCTGTACGACAGCGCCCCCAGTGGCCGCTTTGGGAGCATGACCTACCTCACGAAGGCCGTGGCGGAGTACGTGCAGGACATGCTGCCCAGCGGGTCGTGTGCCGTGCAGTGAGAAGACGCCGTGACGCAGCTCGTAAAACGTGTTCTACCTTAAAGTCACAGTAGAACCGTGAGGCTGAAGGTTCGAGACGTGTTGCAGTTTTTTCACTAAAGGGAATTATGGGAAATTCTTGTCCTGAGTTAGATGATAAAATGAATTATTGGCAGGCTAGCTGTTTCCTCCTGCTCTCAGTCTTTGTGCTAAGCTAACTGCTAACTCGCTGGAGCTGCACGTCGATGTTTTTCATCGAACTCTCAACAAAGAACTTGTTTCACTCGATGTCAAACTTTAAATTAATAATTGAACGTTCATTGTAGGAGCTCATGAATATTTTCTTCAAAGCATAATATTTAAACCCGTGGAATCTAACTTTCTAGAGAACTTATAGAAACTTGTGACTCACACGAACCTTCAGCCGGAACTAAACTAGTTTCTCACTGAATCGAGCTTCAGAGACTCGACTCGTCTGCGCTCGTGTGTGTAACCACTGTTAAACAAACACTTCTTCAAACTGATGCTGATCTATTTCCACATCTGCTCAGACTGTGGTGGAGGGAGGAGGGGGGAGGAGGGTGAATGCACCCCCGACCTGGTCTCGTGTCACCATACCTCAAAATCCTACATGCTGTGTGATGTAAAACAATAATGGTTCATAATTAAATAATCTTATTTATTTTACATTTAGACATCAGGCGTGTTTTTGACGGGACACGGATCTGTTCGGGAGATTTCTCTAAAGCCTTAACTCGTTGTGTGTGTGTGTGTGTGTGTGTGTGTGTGTGTGTGTGTGTGTGTGTGTGTGTGTGTGTGTGTGTGTGTGTGTGTGTGTGTGTGTGTGTGTGTCGCACTTTAATTCACTGTCGTCATGAGCTAAACTTTAACCTTAATAAGTTTAGTTTATTATAAAAACAGTGAAACTAACATCATCTGTTGTTTTACTGTATCTTGGGCACGTTTCACCTCTAACACTTTGTCTCCACGTGAAGAACAAACCATCATGAGTCAGTAATTCAGATTATTATTGTTAAGATCATTAATATGTAGAGAAGAACAGGGGAGGAGGAGCCCGTCCGTGATATCAGAAATGAATAATATCCACTGAACAAACCGTTCCTTCATTGTTTTGTTGTTTTTGAAGCTAATTCTGTAATAAAAGAGAAAAGATAAGTTGTTTTGAGTTTTTCTTTTTCTAACTGTTTCCGTCCAACCTCCAATCAAACGGCTCTACCTGCTTCGTCAGGGGGCGTGTCCCACGAGGTGCTAGGTGTGCGCATTATGCAAATGTCTAACTTCTTACTCATTAAAATAATATTAGAGGAACGGAGGAGAAAGTTTTGTGTCATGAAGAGTAGATTGTGTTAAACTTTGAACTGTGAAGTCAACACACGGACGGAGGTAAACACAGACACGGGCTCAGTACAGACCTTAAATATTGATCTACAGAACCTGAACCTGAACCCGAATCACGTTTTCCTCCTCTCGGATCAGATGGAGGTGAAAGTGCAGCTGCAGGAATCGATCCACATGTGAAACTCCTGCCGGGAAACTGCCGAGCGAGCAGATTTCCAACAGGCCTCGTTTCAGGGTTCGTTCTGAAGACACAGATTGATTAACTCACGTTATTGATTCTGGTCTTGAAGTCGTTGGAAGTCGGTGAACGTGAAGTCAAATGTCCGGCTCGTGCGTTAAAGCCACTTATTATTATTATTCTAAAACTCAATTTAAGGTGAAAAGAAATCACAGTTGTTATTTTGCAATGCTTTTATTCCCACTCCTCCGCCGCTCCACACACAGTACACACAGTACACAGAGTACACAGTACACACAGTACACAGTACAAAGATAATTTTTGGTTTAAAAGTGCAATCCTACTCAAACATTTCTCAAACATGCTGAGTGTACAAAAATATCAGCAACCCCCCGCTCTGTGCATGACGTAAACTATGCAGGTGAGTCGAAGCAAAATCTGAAAGTAAAAAAAACCCCGAGGCCGTGCAGCTCGTCGTCAGGGAACTGTTCCCAACAGACCAGGGTATTTGTATTTGCTCGAGCACGGCCGCAGAATTTTGTAACTTCTGCAGCTTCTCTTCTTGTTGTTCTACTTTTTCCTATTTCTGTTTCCTCTTATTAAAAACTCTGGCTGTCGCCCGTCATCCCGCTGCGTCAGAAATCTGATATTACAGTTAGATTTACATTTGGTTGCTTTGTTAAACGGGAAATATGAAAGTTTTTCGGCCAAAGCACATTTTCTTCAGGGTTTTTAAAGGCTGACGATTCACAAACTTCTTAAATTCAAACTGATTCACAAAATTAAAAACGAGCTCCACATTGTTTGCTTTTTCGATATTCGTCATAACTGGCTGTTCTTTGTGTTTTGCTTCTATGATCATGTCAGTTTGAGATCAGGGCTGAAGGAAGTTTGGTCCATGGAAGTAGAAGTACAAAAGTTTGAAGTTGTTCGGACCCTTAATAAAAAAACCTTCTCACTGATCCTATCGTGGAAAAATATGAAGTATAAACACGACTTTTCTTTTGGAACTTTACCCCTCGAGTGATATTTCTCATTATAGGTGGAGCATTAATTAACTACTTGCTGTGTGAATCCATAAAAACCTTTTAGATTTCATCAGAAATAAATTGGAACGTATAAATACAGAAGTCCGATCACAGAGCCTGGATGAGTTCCAGTCATCAGAACCCCGGTGCGGATCCCGTCTGCTCACTGGGGCGTGAACGCCCGGTGTCCGAGGACGGTCAGTAGTTCACGGGCTCGGACGGGGAACGGTGGCTGGTGGAGCAGTAGCCCCCCCTGAGGACGACAAGAGAACAACACTCTGTTAGAGGCTTCATCGTTCTTCATCGTTCTTCATCGTTCTTCATCGTTCTTCATCACTGAGGCTAAACTTTCGGGTTTTCTGTAATTCTCAGTTTGATAACGTACAAAACGCATTAGTTCATATATTGACGCGCTCCTCTTGAAAGTACATCTATTCATTTCCAATCTACTAATTACATAGTAAATACACTAAAAGAGATGCTAAGCTAACTGCTTAAAGCTGCAACATGCAACTCCACCACTAGATGTCGCTAAATTCTACACACTGAACCTTTAAACTACTGGAACGCTTCAATGATCTGCTTCTTAATGCCTGAGCCAATATGGACCCGAGTGTTAGCGACCTGGGTTTTTTACATTTACTTGAGCTTCGTACGCCAACGATTTAACCTCGTGTTCCCTGACAGTGTGTATCTGATAACGTGCAGTTACCTGCAGAGTCCTGTGGAGCACTCGTAGTTGTTTTGGCAGTAAGCTCCGAATGGCTTGCTGCTCATGATCCTCCACAGGGGGGTCATGCGAGCGACCCTCCTCAGCGTGAGGGCGGCCGAGTCTGAACTCTGGTCGGAGCTGGACTGCAGCCGAGAGGCCAGCGGACCTGCACACACCTGCAACACACACACACACACACACACACACACACACACAACACACACAACACACACACACACACACAACACACACACACACACGAGTGGATTAGAGACCAAGGTCACGCTGCACGATTACACATTGATTTAATACAGTAAGTCAACTCCGAGTATCTCTATTGGACATATTCAAAGTGGTGACTTCATTTGCCGGTAGTTCATCTAAAGTTTCCAAGATCAAGATTTAACTTTTACGTTCAACACCACCAATTAATGTACATGTCTCCAAAGTGAAAATACATAAAAAGATCATTTATTTATATGGGTACGTTACTATTATGGTACATTTACTTTCTAAAACATACTTGATTTGCATTTTCTGAGTTGTTTTCCCATGATTAGCTTTACTTTAAATGTTAAAATCTATGTTTTTCACAGTTATAATCTGTCAAACACTCAAAAGACTTGATAGTTTCTATGAATGCATCCTCTGACACATGTATCTGGACTCACCTGCTGAGCCAGCATCAACAGCACAAAGCCCAGAGCCGCTGCCGCTCTGCTGTGGACGAAACTGCTTCTCTCCTGCATCTCTTCAGCCTCAGGTCCGACCGGGCTCCGGGTCAATCTCTGCAGGACTCAGTCCAAATAGTGAGTCTGGAGTTTGGAGTCCGGCTCAAGTCGGGTTTCTTTGAGCTGGAAGTGGGCCTGACTCAGCGAGCTCAGCTGTGGCACCGGCAGAGCTCTCCTTTATATAGACCGGCCATGATCCCAGGAGGCGAGAGGCGGGGGGGGGGGGGAGTCCATCATGTGTCGTCCACCCCTCGCTCCACCTCTCTCTCTCTCGCTTTGTCTCTCTGTTCTGGCCCAAATGAGACAGGATGTGTTTGCAGAGAACCCGGCATTCCCCAAACCTGTGTGTGTGAGTGAACCTGCACTGAACCCGAACATATCCCGACCCGACGCAATCCAGCCAACCGGCTCGCTTATATAATGCAGACATATACAAATATATGAGCTCAGTGTGGTTTATATAAGCATGTGCACGGGACACATGGCACACGACATACGTTGTGTTCATCCGTGTCCTTGGAGACTAAATCAGGAGAACTAACCCTTCACACTGTTCTGCTCTGGTTATTTGCACAGCAGCAGGCGCCGGGCTGCACCCGGGTGCCAAGTCCAGTCCTGAGGCCATGCAGGCCTTGTTTGAGGTCAGTGGTGAGATCACGTCTAATCTTAACTAAATGGTCGAGAGGTCGCGGTGTTTCCTAATTGTACACGTGAGCCGCTGAGTCTGTGCCTGCGTCTGCAAATTTCCATCTTTTGTAATTGGTTAACTGGGTCATTAGGGCAAAGGTGAGGGCCGCTACCTTCACAGGTCCACGCCACAGCAGCAGTAATGTTCCCGTCGACGTGCTTTACTCAAATTGCTGCATCTATCCGGGTGAATCAGGTCGACCTGGACGAGAGCAGACGGAGCCGGGGCCACGACTGAAGCATGTTTAAACACTCACAGAAACTGGAGAACGAGGAGGAGAACATCTAATCTGGAGGATCACGGACACGGAAAATTCCTGAGGCCGATTCCTGTCAGGCTGTTCCCCCCCGAGGAACACGAGAGTGACAGGAATCCCCTGCTCTGTACAACTCAGAACATGTGCGTCACATGTTACCGGCAGCCATGACTCATCAGATTGTGCGCGACAGGCCGAGCAGCTGCAGAGACGAAGAGTTCAAGACGAGGAAGATGAAGGTCCTTCAGGGTTTGTTGTGCGGCTGTTGTTGTGCGATGACGTGCGACAGATGCAAAGTGTGAGACGTACGCACACACTGCACATTCAGAATAAAAAATAATCCCACACATAAATCGCAGTGTAAATAATTTAGTTTTTGCAAATGAGTGACATGAGCAGTTGCCACGGTAACAGGATTCAAACTGGACCATCAGTCAAAGTTCAAAGGTCAAGATCCACATTTTCAAAGATATCTCCACAAATAATAGAGATAACAAATCTGAAGTTTGTATCGATCAGAAGATTACTCTCCATCGAGTGATGTCATGTGATGAGCGACGCCATGAAGAAGTCAGTATTTGTGTCTGTGGTGAAGAATCATAAAACACCCGAAGCAGTTTCTCTACTGTACAAAACGTAACATGAACCTCTGTGATTTGAGATTTGAGAGTCTTTTCTCCATAAAGCACGTTTTACAGATTCATGTATGTTTTATTATTATATCAGTGATTCAGACTCTTTCCTGCAGCGTCTGTGACTCGGCCGGTTTCCCCTTCGAGGCCGCAGTCACTCCTCTGTCCTCGTGGTCACGGTCAAAAAGACTTTGATGAAGTAAGAGGAAATATTTATCCTCGTGGACAAACGGGTCCAAGGAGGGTTCAGACACGAGGGTTCAGACCCGACCTCGTGTGACCAGCTCTCAGTCCTCGTGTGGTCTGAACTGATGTTCACAGAGCAGATACCCAGAAATAAAGGCCTTGAGTCGCAGCCAATAACTCTCTGATAGTGGCTGTGGGGACAGTTCGTCTCTTATCTGTCTCTATGAACATGATATTAAGAATAGAAGTGGAACAAGGGTTTTTAAATCGTTTCTACCAGGAACAAAAAAAACACATTTTTCGTTTTTCTGAGATCACACTTATATTTAAACAGATATTTAAATTGAGCTGAGGTCATTGCGATAAAGGATTGACTGCACAAGCAATAGAAGCAGGAGACGTGAAATGACCATAAAGACAAAAAACAACCACAAAGAGACACAGACACACACAACATGACAACATGACAACATGACAACATGAGCAGAGTGTTGCAAAGGGAGCAGCAACATCCTGACCAATGTTCCTCTTTGCTGACGATCACGTGTTTTATACGATCTCGACGATGTGAATCAGATCATTTTTTCTTGTTCCTCTTGCAGAATCTAAAGAACGTCGAGCGGGAGGAGATGTGGTGGACGCGGTGGTTTGAGTTGTGTCACACGAGCACCACGCGGATTTACTAAGAAAAGAAAAAAGGATCAAACTCGACACATCAGCAGAAACAGAGAATTGTCTTTTCTATTCTCCGTTAACGCAGGAGCACACGTCTCCTCCACGACAGGACTGGAGATGCTGATGAGACTCTCTCTTTCACCTGAGCAGCTCTTTTTATTCTGGTTCTCAGCTTTTGTATTTATATCCGTTTCTCAGTATCGTGCTCAGTCTGTTGACTCGGACGTTTTGTTGACTGTTCCTTTTTTTATTTGAGCTGACCGACAGGTTTTGTGTGATTTGGCTCGTGATGCGCGGGGACAACTCCTGTCTGCACATTCAGATCGTGTTCAATTAATGTTCTCACCTTATTGGAACAGATTCAATCAGCGACCGCCTCAAACTTTCAGTGTCTGTAGTTTAATTCCTGCAGAACTATAAACAGATAATCATGAAATCTGGTCCCAACGGTCACGCTCCCCAGAGGATGGACTTCAACTTTCACCTTTGACTTTTCCCCCAGAACAATGTGTCCTCGGTCCCACTCACACCATCATGTGGTCAAAACCCCTCCAGTAGAAAACCTGATCGACAAAACCACACGTGACTCCGTTTACTGGACTGTCTTCATCGCAGGAGTCGCACAGCTTCACTGGTTCCAGGAAGAGTGACACACACATACAGTAAATTCAACTGACTCATGTCATCACCTGTCAGGACACACACACACACACACACACACTCTCTCTCTCTCTCTCCACACACACACACACACACACACACTCACTGGTGCGATTAGTGACAGGTCACTTCCATTTATGGGAATCTGTCTCGCTAAGATGTGCTCCTGTGTGTGTGTGTGTGTGTTTGTGGGTGTGCGTGTGCGCGATTTAATAACATTACAGCATCTGCTGCAAGGACAAAACCACACACACACACACACACACACACACACACACACACACACACACACACACACACACACACACACACACACACACACACACACACACACACACACACATCCCTTAAGGAAACAGACAAGGAGCTCCTTCCCGTCAGTCGGTGATGAAGTGTTTCTGTCTCAGATAAAATAAGAACCAGATCCATGACCTGCTCAGTGTGAGCGATGTCATCAGGGTCACATTCTGCGAGTGGGAAACGTGCAGCAGGTCAGGAAGTGATATCCTCCTGTCACTCATCATATCGTGCAAAGCGAAGGTTACGAGTCTCTGTTGGTTCCTCACAGCTTCGCCAAGCAGGTGCACATGTCGGAGGACACAATGCAAACTCAACTAAAGAATAGAAATCACAGATAAGGAGTTTGTCAGAGATACATAGGTCGCACGTTCACAATGTGTGTGCTTGTTTGACCTCCTGACTGTGTGTGTTTGTGTGTGTGATAACATGTTAAGTGCACGTGTGGCCGTGCTTCCATCAACTCACATATTCCCATTGAGGTGTGTGTTGGTAAAAGGTTCCACTGTGCCCCACATACAGTCACGGACACAGAGCAAAGTGCGTCTCTCCACACACACACACACACACACACACACACACACACACACACACACACACACACACACACACACACACACACACACACACACACACACACACACACACACACACACACACACACACACACACACACACACACACACACACCTTGACCTTCATCACAGATTTATAAAAGAGAGAAATGCAAACCAGACACACACACATATATAACCCTTAATTAACACAACAAATACCTATTTAATTAACTCCCCTTAAAGTAAACTTAGAGTTTTAATTGTTCAAACTGATTCTTTATATTTTGAACCTGCTGATATTAACTTAATGCACCATCTTGGGGAACAGCGCCACCTCGTGGATGTTTGGCATGAATGCACCTTGCTGAGATTGTTGTGTCTTTAACAGCACAACACTGAAAAGTAACTTCAACAGAAAGTCTACTGAAGACACGTGTGTAAATGTATCTGTGCAATTCAGACTCTATTAACTCCACGAGGACGATTCTTTACACCGTCTAAACCGATTCATGTCAATAAAGAGGAATGAATCCATTAGTTTCCACAATAAGACGTCAACAGTGACCACATCAACACCAGCCCCTCAGAGCCTTCAGCAGCCGGACGTCAGACCGAGAGAAGGAACTGGAGAAATGATTTGTTTTATGAAACATAACAAATGCTTGATTATGATGCTTCAGGTTCCTTCTGCTTTCTGGAGCTGATTCTTCCAAAGGGACCACGAGTCTCTTTGCTGGACTCCACTGATCTCGGACCAGACCTCAGCCATGTGGTTTCTAAACAGTTTGATCCTTCACAGGAAACCAATGTAACCAGAACAAGAACAGAACTGTTCAGTTACACTTCTTTTAAAAGTGTTTTCTTTGGTGTCCCAAGGTACTTGTAGGAATCTATAATCTACTCATGCTGCAGTTCCTGAAATGTACCAGCAGGGTGGTGTTCTGCCACTTTTACGCACCTTTACGCACCTTTACGCACCAATCACGTGGCTCCCTCGCGCCTCTGTGGGCGGCCCCCGCACATCCAGGGGGTTAATTGGGGTCAGAGCTAATTTCCGGAAGTTGATCGTCAGTCCTGAAAGGCCCGGTTGTCGTGTGTTCCTGTAAAACGCGCCCTCGGCCGCGCGGAGGATGGTTTCCAGTCCCAGTTTGGTCCGTGGAGCTCGCTAACACCTGAGGTTTTTTTTATATATATATATATGAGCAACATGAGGACGACGCGCACCAAACACGGCCTCCTGCGTGCGTGCGTCCTCTCGTGCTTCGTCGTGTCCCTGCTGTGCTCCACCTGCAGCGGGGTCCTCTCCGGGCGGGACGCGGCCTCGCGGCAGCCCGGGCCCAGGCGCAGCCGCCGCGGGCTGTCGAGCCCGAAGCAGGTGGGCGCGACGCACCGGACCGCGGACGAGCAGCTCGGGGACCAGAACGTGCAGTTCATGCTCAGCTTGTACCGGAGCGCGGCGGAACCGGACGGGAGGCCCAAGCAGCACCGAAAGTTCGGCTCCAACACGGTGCGCCTGCTCAGAGCCTCGGCCTCCACGGTGCACTACCGACCTGCGGCAAGAGGTGAAGGAGACAATTTACTGCGTGTGTGTGCGCGTGTGCGCGTGTAACTGAAATGTGTCCAAAAATGATCCATTAACTTAATATTTCACTGATTCTAGAGTTATTTCCAAATGTTAGGGTCATAAGAAACCTTTTCTTCCAGTTTGCATCTGGAGAACGAGTTCACAGCTGCTTCAAGGCCCAACAGTCTCCTCAGGAAACCACGTTTAAATCCACTATATCTGGATTTATGTACTTCACCAAAGTGTGTCACCAAATCTGAAAGCTCTGATCTGCAGGTTGTGCTTCCACAGGACTCGGTGTGTTGATGCTTGTCTCCTCTTCTGTCCCTGCAGACCACCACTACACCTTCACGGTTCAGTACCACCTGGACACTCTTCCCTCGGAGCAGCTGATCAGAGCGTCTTTCATCCACCTCCGCTCTTCATCCTCTCCCTCCTCCTCATCCTCCACCACTTCTTCCAGCAGCGCCCAGGCCCCTGAGCCGCTCCGCTGCAGAGCCCAGATCACCTCGCTGGGCCCGGGGAGCCAGGTCACCCTGGAGCCCCACGAGCAGTGGACAGAGACGGACATCACGGCGCACGTTACGGGACACTTCCTGCAAAGGAAGGACCAGGACGCGGGCGAACCCTTGACCCTCACTGCCCAGTACTGGTGCACAGAACCATGGCTCGCCAGAGAGGACAGCGGCCCCTGGTGGTGGTGGAGGTCTCGTCTTCAAGGACAACGGAGAGAGGAAGCTCACCTCGAGGTCCCGTCTCTGCTTCTGTACTTGGAGGAAGAGAGGGAAGGGAAGGACTGGATGGCGGAGCTGTTGGGGGCTGAAGGCAGAAACATCATGAGACAAATCGGGCGGTGGCACCCTTCAGTGCGCCGCCGCCGTAGCTCCAAAGACTCGTCTTCAGAGTCCAAAGATCCTTTGCTGGATGCTCTGAGAAACGCCCTGACTTCCTCGTCCTCCTCCTCTTTTCCCTTCCTGCCCTCGGCCTCCATCGCCTCCGACATCCCCAACTACAAACGCAAAACCAGCATCCCCAAGAACCGCTGCAAGCTCCACTCGTTCCGCCTCTCCTTCGACGAGCTCGGCTGGGGCCACTACTTCATCGCCCCGCCGGTGTACAACCCCCGCTTCTGTCAAGGCGACTGCCCGCGCCTGCTCCCCAGCGAATACCACTCCCCCAACCACGCCATCATCCAGACGCTCATCAACGACCTGGGCATCGGGGACGTCCCTCCGCCGTCCTGCGTGCCCTGCAAGTACATGCCCATGAGCGTGCTGGTCGTGCACAAGAAGAAGGTGGAGTACAAAGAGTTTGAGGACATGGTGGCCCAGTCGTGCACGTGTCGCTAAAAGGACTCTGGGAGCAAAGAGGACTAAAAGTGTGGGGGGGGGGGGGCGGACTTGACGGGTCATTTGATCTGAAGCTCGGCGGCGGCGGCTGACCATAACGAGCTGGAGACTGGAAGCAGGAAGTCGTTGTGGTTTCACTGTGAAAGCACTTTAAACCGGCAGCTGCTGGATGTGAACTCTGGGCTGTGCCGACGGGAGCGAGTCCCCGGCGTTATGATTGAACTGATAATAATAATAATAATTGTAATGTGATTCTAAAGCACTGCGCTGGTTGCTCCATGTCTCACTCACTGTCATGTTTGCGTGTTGCCGCTGATTCATTGTTTCATTGCATTTTAAGCCACTTGTGAGTAATTTAAATAGATTTGAGTGGTGATGTCACAAATCAAACTCCCGCAGGAAATCCGACTTTACACCTTTTTTAAGAAAACTTTAGGGATCAACTGCAAATCGTCTAATGAATCTTTCTTTCCTCTTCATGTTCGTGTATCAATTCAGTATTTTTTTTTTTTTTCTGTATCTCTTTTAAAACAAAACCCCCAAAAAAACCTGGTCCATTTCACATCAGGGCGGGAACAAAAAAAAAGAGAGAAACCTTTCTGGATGTTGAGAAATCAGACAAGCGAGTATTTTATTGGACGAGGGCTCGACCATCGTGTTGGATGTAAATGTGAAGAATTAATTGTGATGTTACTTTTGTTGCCGTCTACAGTCTCTACTTTTGCACTTTGTACATATTTATAAAGGGAGGGGAATTGGAAAGGAAACTTCTGCTGCTACTTATAGAAACTTATATAAAAAAAGGAGGGCTGATAACGAGGTGGCGTGTTAAAGAAAAGTGTTGTAACGGAGACCAATGCAATTTTTTTATTATGAATGAAAATTATTAATAAAATATAATGCATGTTTTCTAAAGACTAATATATTGTGCTCTTTTTTTGGGGGTTCTGCTGTTGGATTTGTTTGCTGATGACAAATGAGTTTGAGTTGACGGAGATACGAGCTCCACTCGGTGACATTCTAGTTAAATAAATCTTTCCATAACGTGTAAATAATACAGATCTTAAAGTCTTCCCACAGGCTTTCTGTTTTTCTGAAGTTACAACCAGTCACTTCTGTCTTTTATTTATTGTTTTAAGTGTGTTTCTGCCTCAGCGGCTCTTATGGCCATTTTTCTGTCAGCCTCCCACAGTTGGCAGTTTTCCCACAGTCCCTCTGCAGCCTGAAGAGATGGGGATTGTAGATAATCCCTGTTGTGGAATGCTACCACGCTGCGGTGCCACTTAACCGTGTGTGTGTGTGTGTGGTTAATATCTCTGCACGTGTCAAGAGACAGAACAAGTAAAGATGGAGAGAGTGGACAGACGTCTCCTCTCTCAGACCACGAGGAGTTTGTTTTGGTCCAGTTTTCTCTTTGCTCTAGAAACTCTGAGCTGTAATATCGGTTTCGGTGGCGAGCGCCGCTTTCATGCGAGATCGAGTTTACAAGAAGAAAGAAAAGTGGTTCCTCCTCCAGTTCGAGTTGCTTTCATTTCTTTTTCATTTGCAGGTTAAAAACAGAAACAGGATGTGGTTTGTTCAGCTCCTCCCTGCGGAGAACAACTCATTTAGCAGAAGTGGCTGCAGATTATACAAACAATGTACGTAGCCTTTATATAAAGTGTGAGTGACAGTATCTAAATATAAAAGCCTCACCACAATAGAAAAACAGATGTGAGATGGTATCAGACAAAGAGAGCAAGCTACACATTACTCTCACTAAGCAGCAGCACTTATATCTTGTAGTTTTTTGGGCCTATATCCTTAAAATCACCTTATTTTTATGTGATTATAGCAAAGTTTAAATTTATTTTCAGAAAAACCTGATAATTCTGGTGATGCAGTGCTGTCATTCGACCACTTGATGGCTCCACCGAGCTTCATTGAACAATCACAGACTGAAAATAAAGATGGACGACATCACAGCCCCCCCTGAAAGTGGAGCCAAACAATCTGGATCGCCCCCTGGTGGCTGGTATAGATCCTAAACCCGGCCTCCTCTTGTTACTGGATGGGATCACACTGGTGTTCGTGTTTCTCGTGAGTTTTAATTGGTTATTTGATATAAAAAGGATGTGAAATGTCCTGATTGACCCATTTTCAAACATAATTATTGACACTTAATTGTTGCAAGAGATCTTAAATAAACTAGTTTATCACCGGAGCAGAAACTGTGACGTGGCCTCGTGTAGCTCCGCTGAGAGTTTGTTGTAATTGCTTGTTTGAATGTGTCTTAATTTGGCGGTTTAGCGAAGCACACAGGAATGAGTGGTCAGGCCTTGGAAATGTGTGGGACGTGACAGCAGATGTTGTTGTTGGCCTGAAGGTGCTCGTGTGCTGAAGGTGCTCGTGTGCCGCGGGTCTGCAGAACCTTGGGTCTGCAGAACCTCGGGTCTGCAGAACCTCGGCTCCGAGGACAGAACGATAAAGTCTGTGCAGTTCGTAAATCGTCCTGATTCAGGTGTGACCGCCTCGTTGAGGGTGAGCAGGGACACCTGTGATTGACAGGTTCAGTCCAATCAAGGATACAACACATCCCGACGGACCGGACTCGAACACTTTCATCGTCCATATCACATATCCATATCCATATCAGCATAAAGACGTGATATTAGTGTGTTTGAGATAAGGCGGTCGAACAACACCAGCTGTAGCTTGAGTCCAAAAGAAAAGGGTCAAAGGTCAAATTGTTGTTCTGCAGATGCATGAAGGAATATTAATAATGACCTTCATCTGTGGAGGGGTCCAAAACTCAAGATACAAAGGACGTAATACCAAAATAAGAGATACAAAAATACATTCAGCAATAAAGAAAAACAATATATATAATAAAAGAGATAATAAAAAAGAAACATCGAATCTTAATGCAAACACAAAAAAAAGGAAATACAAATAAAGTTATATTAACTGTCTCTATTCTCATTGGCTCCTTGAATCCCAAACCTCTCTGCCATTGGCGGAGGCAGCTGTCAATCACACCCTTTGCAGTTTGAACAGGGGGCGGGGCCTGGCTGCCTCGCGCTGGGAAAAAGTTTTGCCGAAGTTTGCGGCTGCGGAAGTTAGCGACGGTCACACCGGAAACACGAGGGTCAAATAGCAAAATAAAAGCGTATAAACGACACATTTAGCTGGAATAATCCGGTTATTAGTTCGCGGGATTGAACCAAAAGAGACGTTACGACGTTTAATCTGAAAAAGGCGCCGGGTTAAAACCGCAAAACATGCTAACGTCCGCTTTTAGCTAACGGCCACTCGTTCTGACCGGAAGTTGTAACCGTGAAGTTGCGGATAACTTTGTCCGGACACTGCCCCCCCCCCTTCCTCTCTCTCTCTCTCTCTCTCTCTCTCTCCACCTCCCTCCCTCCCTCCCTCCTTCCCTCCGTCCCTCCACACTTCATCCATCCGCTCCTTGTTGTCGCTCCTGCGGGGATGGAGCTGCCGAGACACCGCTACCGGCGCCGCTGAGCCCGCGACGGAGCACCGCAGCCCGGGCACCGCACCGGGGAGGAGGGCGGAGAAGAACGCGAACGGATACCGGAGGAAAAGAGAGATAGAGAGAAAGAAAGAGAAAGAAAGAAAGAGAAAGAAAGAAGAGAAAGAAAGAAAGGATGGAAACGGTCGAGCAGCTCGTCTCCTTCCACCACATCCAGGTCCAGTTGAGCGGGGGCGCGCCGTGGGGGTTCACGCTGAAAGGAGGACTGGAGCACGGGGAGCCGCTCATCATCACCAAAGTGAGTCCGGCACCGCGACACTGGTCCACTAGGGATCGACTGGTCCACTAGGGAGCAACTGGTCCACTAGTCATGTTCACTAGGGATCAACTGGTCCACTAGGGATCAACTGGTCCATTGTGTTCACTAGGGAGCAACTGGTCCACTAGTCATGCTCACTAGGGATCAACTGGTCCACTAGTCATGTTCACTAGGGATCAACTGGTCCACTAGTCATGTTCACTAGGGATCAACTGGTCCACTAGTCATGTTCACTAGGGATCAACTGGTTCACTAGGGAGCAACTGGTCCACTAGTCGTGTTCACTAGGGATCAACTGGTCCACTAGTCATGTTCACTAGGGAGCAACTGGTCCACTAGTCATGTCACTAGGGATCAACTGGTCCACTAGTCATGTTCACTAGGGATCAACTGGTCCACTAGTCATGTTCACTAGGGAGCAACTGGTCCACTAGTCATGTTCACTAGGGATCAACTGGTCCACTAGTCATGTTCACTAGGGATCAACTGGTCCACTAGTCATGTTCACTAGGGATTAGTTCACTAGTCAACTAGTCATGTTCACTAGGGATCAACTGGTCCACTAGTCATGTTCACTAGGGATTAGTTCACTAGTCACTATCAGTTCACTAGGCATCAAATTGTCACTAGTCATGTTCACTAGGATGTCAACTAGTCACCTGTCAATAGGATAGTTCAGTAGTCAACTAGTCGTGTTCACTAGGGATTAGTTCACTGGTCAAAACTGGTCAACTAGTCATTTTCACTAGGGATTAGTTCACTAGTCACCTGATAAAGTTCACTAGTCAATAAACTGGTCAACTAGTCATGTTCACTAGGGATTAGTTCACTAGTCAACTGATAAAGTTCACTAGTCAATAAATGATCAACAACTAAATAAAGGATCAGATTCAACATCAAAAGGTGAAGTTTTACCTCATGTTTGTATTGTAATGGAGTAGAAGTAGAACGACTCACATGATTCATCTCACGTGAAAGAAAACAAACAACACAATATAATGTTTATTTACTCTCAATCAGTCGTCAACACAACGATAGAGAGAAAGTCTCGTGCTTGTGAAAGTAACTTGTAACTGAAGCAGTCAAAGTATTTCTACTTCTCCTCCTTTTACATTTCAGAGGATAATCTTCTACTCTACATTTGTTTCCCTCCTTTAATTAATAGTTTTGCCGATTGCTTGTGAATGATGACGATGATAATGTCTCGATTTATACGTTTATATTCATGTTTGACGAAGAAACGCAGCAATTTCTCATATTTGAGTAACAGCTTAATGACATCTATGCTTCAAACCGAGCGGCGGTGTTGTTATTGAAGCTGAATCTTAATTTTAATTTCCTGCACAGATGAATCCGCTCTGTTGAAAGAGTTCGTTTCCTGCTTCAAGCTTCACCAACGGGAGAATTCTGAGATTTTACCTCCTTAGTTTTAAGGATTCAGAGGTTTGGACAAAACAAAACAAACTGAAAGAAGAAATTCTCTCTATTTTTTACACATTTTCAACATTTTCAACATTCATCAGTCGACAGCTTCACCTAAACAGCAGTTGTGATGAGTTTGTGTGTGGGAGGTTTTTTAGCCACTAGGTTTAAACTTTTCAACTCCAAACGTCTCGTCTGCTCTGAAGCTTCACTCCTCCTCCTCCTCCTCCTCCACCTCCTCCTCCTCCTCATGCAGAGAATCTAAAAGTTATGGCCCAAAGCTCAGACAAATATCCGGCGCTGGCTGATGTTTGTCAGTTGTCTATGAATGAAAAACACTATATAGTCTAATGGAGCGGTCGGGTCCTCAAACCTGGAGGTCAGAGGGGTTCCCGGGGGGGGGGGGGGGGGGCCCGTCAGCACATTGGCTAAAATGCTCGAGCGCTGACAGACGACTAAACCCGCTCCAGTGTCTGTGGGATGTGTGATGGTTGTGATTTCTCTCTGCTTGTTCGTCACATTTCTCGTCGGTCAATGACCCTTTTTAAAAAAATTTTAAAGCAAAAGCTCGCAACAGCAGCGTGAACGTGAACGAACAGGAAGTGATGAGCGCTGACGGAGGGCAGAACGATGCTCTGCTGTCTGTGGGTCGGTGTCGCACTCAGGTGTGCGTGTTTGGGAAAGTTCGGGGGGCTTTGTGTAGATTAGTGTGCGCTCACAGATCTGGACGTGACCTCGCCTTGTGCGATGAAGTCGTGGGGGGGCCGGCGTTTCCTCCCGGCCTCTTCTCACTGTTTCACGCGGCGGGCGGTGAGCTGCTGGAAATAAGGAGGGTGTCCTTTGAATTACTGCGAGTAATTATTGGTGTGTGTTCGGCTGGGGGTGGTCTGTGTGTGTCTGTGTGTGTGTGTGTGTGTGTGTGTGTGTTCAGTCCAGTGCATAAGTAGGACGACTGACAACCTCTGCTCGCTCCTCTCTCTCTCTCCCCGTCTCTTTATGGCTCTCTCGCCCACTCTGCTGAAAAGTGGCTGCAGCGGTGGTGTAAATGTTGGCCGGTGTGCATCCATATTCACCACAGCGCCACAGTGGGGAATGGAAAAGCCTGGCTCAGTCATCTGGAAACACACACACACACACACACACACACACACACATAACACACAGTAACACAGCCCCTGGGAAAATGTGACTGGGACTGCTAGAGGAGATAAAAATCAAACTGCGGTCTATGGCTGTTTTGTGTCCAGTGGCTAGTTAAAACACACACACACACACACACACACACACACACACACACACACACACACACACACAATGAGGTGGTGAGTGCTGAACATGGAACTATAGTGTAGAAAAGTGTTTAAAGCGATTAATGATTAAGTGTAAAGTCCTTGAAGGAAAGACGAGGGAGTCAGGATGGAGAGAAGGT